>JAQZBX010010203.1:0-44678 GCA_029593785.1 Cabassous unicinctus | reverse complement strand
CAATACTCCTATGAATGAAACTACTTTGTTCTTAGCCATGATGGCCTTGGTTTCCACTATTGTAAGTTCTACACCACATCATAATTACACATATTGGTTGTTTTTGTGTGTGTATATATATATAAATATATAATTATATATAATTCCCTACTCCTTGAATTATTAATTCTAGTTGGGTTGAACTAAAAACAGACCGGACAAAAAAATGAAATCTCCATTTACGTGGTAACTTTTCCATCTTTCCCTTATAATTCTAAATTAATGATTAATCATAGTTGTCCCACAGAATGGTAGGAGGTACAAGGCAAATGGAGCACTTGTAAAAGAATAAAAGGAGTTACACTTTTTAATGATTCCTTCGGAATTGTAAAGGATTGAGCCCCTGTGGGAGCCATGAGACCTCAAAATAAGTGTAATGTGGTCTAAAGTGGGTACAAGTGAAACTATACATACAACCGAAGAAACCACAGTTGTAGGATTAGGGGATAGCATCTACAATTTAAATCCATTAAGAGGGTTTAAATGTGATTGGAATAAATCATCGTATTGTATAAATAGATTAGAAACCATTCCCAGACTGGATTTAAATCATTAAATCCATTGAACTGGTGGAACAGTTACCATTTCCACATAATTACTGGAGGAATAATTATAATCTTAATATGTATATTCTTTCTTTCAGTCTGCAGAAGGTGCATTGGAAAAGAAAGAAACAGCACAAAGAAGCAATTGGATATTTTGAGCACATTAGTCATTACCAATCGAACAAAAAGAAAACGGGGAGATGTGGGGAAGAATCTTTGAGACGTGGAATGCGGCTTGAGAACACAGAGTGTCTGGAATGCCAGACACTAGTTCAAAAGGAAAACCTTGAGAGCACTGTTTGCACCCTTGCTGGCTCCAAGACTCAAGGGTAAGATAGACAACAGGTGTGAATTTTGCCTGTAATAAACTCCTAGGTGATATTAATCATTAGCCGTGTTTCTCTGCATGTAGCTCCACTAATAAAAGCACAGGGCTGTCTGTGCTTCGGGGCGAGTCAGCAGATATGCTCTGCTAGCCCCCTGACCCCAGCTTTTCTCTTAAACTCTTTGTATTGACTTTCTTATATCGCGGTACCGTTCACTGAGTCACCCACATTTTCAGCAACATGCTGCTATGAACATCAGTGTGCAAATGTCTGTTCATGTCCTTTCTAGAAAAGGTAAATATATTTCAAGTGACAAAATCAGATCAGTATTTACATAGAGTTCTTATTGACTGGGCCAAGGGTAACTAGATATACAAAAATCAATTACATTTCTGCACAGACAAAACACATGTAAAATGATATTTTAAAATGATACCATTTACTAGAATAAGAAATACTAAGTGCCTAATAATGTATTCCAGAAAATGTGTGCAAGAAATCTACGATAAAAATGTATAAAATATTTTTGAGAGGAATTAAAAATACCTAACTAAATGGAGAAATATAACTTATGAATTGGAAGATATTGTAAAGATCTCTACTTTTTTCACCTTGATATAAAGATTTAACTCCATCATTCTACATGTTTTGTTTTTAGACATGGTGACTCTACAATTTATGTGACAATGCAAATGTCCAAGACGGCCAAGAAAATCTTAAAAAAAATAAACTTGGGAAGACCACGTATGTTACCAGATATAAAAACAATTATAATGAGATAATAATTAACACATCATGTTATTGGAACAAAAATTGACAAAACGGTCAATGGAGCAAAATGATGATTTCAGAAGCATACACACATACTTGCCATATTTATGATAAAGAAAACAGTTTAGTGTTGTGGGGAATGAATTGGTGGTGGGTCAATTGATTTCCATGTGGAAAAAAGACATCTCTACTCTTATTATACATCATGTACAGCAGGGGTTTTAAACAGTGGTCCACCGACACCTTGAGGGGTCCGTGAAAAGATTTCAGGGGGTCAGTGAGCTTGAATTAATTTTGAAAAATCCTGTAATTTAAAGACATGCAGATGTTGAGTGTCATAAAACTGTCTGCCGCTGCATTCTGAGAAGGGGTCCGTGGTTTTCACCTGACTGGCAGTGTAGTCCGTGGAACAAAAATGGTTAAGAACCCCCAAGAGATCAATTCCAGGTGGATATTGGTAAAGTAATAAAGTTTTCAGAAGTAAATACTGAAGAATATTGTCATTAGCTTAGAATAGAGACGTATGTATTAGAAAAAATTACAAACTATAAAGGAAAATGAAAAACTGGACAATACTCAAACTTTCTGATCATCCAAAGACATTGTTATGAGAGTGAAAAGCAGTGAGAGTGTGAAAAGAAGAGGTGCTCATTCGTTGTTCCAGAAATTCAAGATAAAACCACAATGCAATCACTAGTCAACCACCAGAATTCTAAAATGAAAAAGGTATAAAATACAAGTAGAGTCAGAATATGGAACAACTGGAACTCTCATATACTGTTGGTAGGAGTATATACATTTTACAAACAACTTGGAAAAGTGCTTGTACAAGTCTATTGAATTGGAAGATATGTTTATGAACCAGCAAAGTTACTCCAATATTCAAAAGGAACAAGTATTCATGTTTACCTAGAGATGTAAAAGAATGCTCATAAAGAAAGAAAACAGAAACTGCTCAAATATCCTTCAACTGTAAAATGAATCAATAAATCATATCAATAAATCATACAATGGGAAACTATTCAGCATTGAAATTGAACAATGAAAAAATACAGGAACATGGATTAAGTCTCTAAGTAATATTGATTGAGCTCTGTCAGGCACAGTGGACTATATAATGTATAAACAACAGAAGTAGGCAGAATTATCTATTTTGTTAGAAGTTAGCATACCTATTACTCTTAGGACTAGAATACTGTTTCAAGTGGGTTACAAGTTCAGGTTGTTGGTTCCTTGATTGTGTTGCCTTTGAGAAAATTAATTATGCTGTACACCTAAGAGTTCTGGGTACAGAAGTAAGTATATTTTGATAAATAGACATCAAAATGTTAAATCTCCTAAAATTGGTAAGGGTCATTTAAGGTAAATGTATTCATGTTTATACACCATTAAATCTAGTTTTATCTATAAATTTTTTCAATTAACATCACTATATTTTTGATGTAACATAAACATAATCTAAAGCTATTTAAAAATTTAAAAAATTAAAATAAAAAAACAAGGAAAGTTTAGGGGAGCAGATGTAGCTCAAGTGGTGAGCGCCTGCTTTTTGAATGAGGTCCTGAGTTTGATCCCCAGTACCTCCTAAAACCAACCAAACGAATCAAAAACCAGCTCTTATTGGGGAGCAGATGTAGCTCAAGTGGTTGAATGCCTGCTTCTGATCTATGAGATCCTGAGTTCAATCACTGTTGCCTCCTGAAAAATAAAACAACAAAACAACAAAAAAACAAACTTTAAGTATAGAAAAAAACTTAAAAAGACCGTTAAGGTCATATACCTAAAGTAAATAAAGTTTATCCTTTTTTCATGAAAATGCTATGTTTTGTTATTTTTGTGTTTAATCAGTTAGTATGTATTTCTAATGGGAAATTTTATTTAATATTTGGTTTTAAATATTTATATAAATATTACAAGTTCTTTTATGTTATAATTAAGTACAGTAAATTGAAAAATAAGGTGATACAATTTTTAAATGTTTGGTATATCCATTGTGCTTTTTTACTGTGCTTTCAAATGGCAAAAACTCACTGTAATGCAATGGATGTAGAGTTACCAGCTGGTGTAAATTTGAACAATAAAATTACATGTTAAAATAGCAAATATGACAATAATTATAAAATAGACAACATAGTGAATATAATTAATGTCACTGATTTTTACACTTAAAAATGGTTAAAATGAGATATTTTGTGTAATATATTACAACAACAAAAATCTTCAAAAATTTCTAGAACCCCAAAAAGAGAAAAATCCTTGTTATTGGATTTAGCCTCCAGAGTGTGAGAGAAAAATTTCTGTTGTTTATTCCAAAAACAGCAAACAAAGAAAAAAGAAATGGGAGAGGCAAATAATAGGAAGGAGAAGACCATCAATCTTGTCTATTATACAACTAGTTCAGAATCCACTGTGTATTTCCATCATTTGGAAAACCTGCAGTATATCCCTTTCATCTTCAAGCTAAAGATTTGTGCCTATATTGGAATTATGGGGAGAATTCAGGCACATGTCAGTTTAAGGAGCTAAATGTACTTCATTGCTCTGCTGGTCTGAACTTCACATTCCTGTTCTTCCCTGTCTCTCTCTCTCTTTTTTTAATTGAAACCTGCCCTTTCTCTCTTTTCTTCTTGTATCCTAGTGCCTTTCTACTAAATTGTCTATTTTATGAGATTATAGCTTTATTTTTCATTACATTTAGTATCTAAGAGATTTTAGAAATTCATTTTTCATCAATCTCCATCATCTTCCATTCTCAGGGTTGTCCTATCAACTCTGGGTGCTCACACCTGTTCTAGGCCCACGACTCTAGACACTGAAATATCTAATTCACCAATTATTGCACACCCTCCCTTCCAACTCTCGCACCACCTCAGACTCAAGATCAACAAGTTTTCTCTATGTTCCCTTCTATGATCAGGTGGGTGCTTGACCATGTAGTTCACAGAAATGAATAGTGAAAAGAACCAAGATAGGATGAAAATCCATCAATGCAACCAAAAGACTTTCCATGGAAAAGGACTGAATGAACTTGGTAATTATACCATTTGCCTGCTTCTAAGCTACAAGGAATCAAAAGCATCCTTCTTCACTTCACCCCACATGACTCTGTCCATTTCTAAGACACCTAGCTGCATCCATTATCAAGGGAAATCAAGAAATAATCTTATTGTTGATTCATGAGATATATTGCTATAATAATCTCATTCCAAATCATCCTACTCAAGCCAACTATCTAATCAATTGGAGATATTTTCTCAAGGTCCTTCTCACAGCTGCTTTCACCTGGTTGTTTTTCAGGCTATAGATGAGGGGATTCACTAAGGGAGTAATCACACTGTACTGTACAGAGAAGATCAACTCCAATGGTGAGCCTGAGGCTGGCAATAGATAGCGAAGGAAACCTGAACCATAAAATAGGAGCACTACAGTGAGGTGAGAGGAGCAGGTGGAGAAGGCCTTGTTTCTACCTGAGGAAGAGCTAATGCTCAGGATGGTGGAGACAATGGGGGCGTAGGAATAAATAATAAGGAAGCAGGTTCCAATTCCATGCAGTAGACCTGAGCAGAGAAGTACTGTGACACTGGTGGATATATCAGAACAGGACAGAGGGAAGAGTGCGGGCAGCTCACAGCTATAATGGGGGATGGAATCATTTCCACAGAAGTCCAAGTTCAGAGCAAGAAGGGAGTTGATGAATGCATTCAGAAAGCCCAGGCCCCAGGATCCCCACACCAGCCCATAACAGAGCTGGTTGCTCATCATCTGACCATAGTGCAGAGGGTGGCAGATGGCAACATAGCGGTCATAGGCCATCGCTGATAGAAGGCATGCTTCCGTGCCCCCAGACTCAAACAGAAAGAAGACCTGAGTGAGGCAGCCTTCAACAGAGATGGTTTTCCTCTGAGACAGCAGATTCTCCAGGAGCTTTGGCACTGTGGAAGAAGAGAAGCAAAAATCCAGGAAGGAAAGGTGACTCAGGAAGAAGTACATGGGCGTGTGGAGGTGAGGATCTGCCCTGACGATCAGCAGCATCAACAAGTTCCCCATCAAGGTCAGGATGTAAATTCCCAAAAACAGCACAAAGAGCAGAGCCTGGACATGGGGGTCAGCAGACAGTCCAAGGAGGACGAACTCGAGGATGGTACTGTGGTTCCCCAAAGCCATTTAGAGATGCTGCTGTCCAGAAATAAATTAGGGACAGAGTGTAACCTCTATTGACTACAATCATTACTTAGGGTGTCTTCCTTCCTACTGAGTATTTGCTACAGAAAATAACATAATTAAGTTAATTGTACAGACTGCATCTCTCATATTGTGGGGGAAAGCCTCCAAATCCACAGGCTTATGAAAGACAACTACCAGATCCCTGTACCCAAGGAGTCATCCCACACCCACTAGCCAACTTTTGCCTGTATTAAAAAAGTGTTTCAACCCATGGTTCTGATCTGTAACCACCCAGCCATCAATCCATCATCATCCATTTATCCTTTAGTTCATTTGTCTAGTCATGTATTTACTTTGTAATTCATTCATTTTAATAATCCAACTTAATATTTGTTTATTCTTCTACCATACCTCCACAAACCCATACATTCAGATAATAAATATTTACAGATTTTCTGCTACATATCAGATTTTATTAGGCATTGGGAGGAAGACAACCTAGTAGAAACCGATGTCCAACTCTTAAATAAATATTAGGTTTAATATCACTTGTTTTTAGAATCCAGGGTTAAATTCTCTCCTTAGACTTTTTACTCTTGCCTAGCATGAAACATCATGCCTGGCGTGGTAACCTCACAGGGTCTCCCCATCTCATTTACATTTTATTTGCCTTGTAATCTGTATCTTTGTAATGATATTATGCTTTCTGCCGTTGGGAGTACTTGAAGAACTCACATTTACATTGAATTCTGCACACCCATCCACCTACCCAAACTTGATCTTTCTTCTTATTATCTCACTATTAATATTAAATCATCACATAATTCCCCAGGCCATTGGATGTTCTTGGATTCGGTATATACATCAACTTTTCCTGGTAGGATAGTACACAACATAATAGCTCAAATAAATTCTAATTCAGCACTCAATGCATGCAACCTACTCAAAAATTCTATTTTGAGTAACTCCTCTTATTTCTTATTTGTGAAATCCTGTTGAATATATATAAATTTCACTGGAGTCTAAAATATCAAAAAGCAACTTCAATAGAACAAACAAAAAATAGATTGAGGCCATTGTCCCCAACTATATGAACATTTCAGCATTTGATATTTTTGGTCTGAATTAAATGGATACTTATTTTAATTAATTTGCTTTTTGTTCATCTTATGCTAATTTTTCCATAGAAAGATCACAGTGCCTTCAGTTCTCACTGAAATTGAGTGACTCAGCTCAGGTCCATAGTGGTTGGAGAAGGACTATTCTGCATCTTTACAGAGAGAGGGAGGATCAATGCAGAAGCTAGTTTTGTGTGATTCTTCAAAGGAAACCTGGGTTTACCAATTTGCAAGTGATAATAATATAATATAATACAACTTTACAGATCAGCAGATATTGAATTTGAGGGTTATATTAAAGTCATCCAATTCTGTCCTTTATTCCATGTTTATTCATAGGATAACTCCTTAAAGCCTAAATAATATTAATACATTTAGTCCTAATGAATAATGAGGAGGAGGATGCTGGTGATAATGAAGAAGATAGCGCTAAACACCATTCCAAGCACTTTACATGGATTAAGATACTTATTTCTCACACCAATCCTGAGATAGGGACCATTGATATCCTTATCCCTTCTTGTTTTAAACAGATGAGGAACTGAGGCACAAAGCTGATAGGGAACTTGCCCAAATCCACAGAGGTAGCAAGCAGTGGAGTTGGAATTTGAGCCCAGAAGTTTGACATGTAACTTATCACATGCTTTCCATGGGGGCAGGTAGTACAGAATCATTTCTTGAATAAGAGACATATAATATAGGATTCTTAAACTTTTTTTTTTGTTTTAAATGAATTTAATTTTAAAATCTTAGTGAATTTCACAAATGCTGGAATTGATTTAGAAGGTGAAGAGAGCAAAGCCCAGTATTTCCTTTAGTCATTGAGCATATACTCTACTTGATCAAAATTGGGGGAATTTGGATACTCAGAGAGATTATAAATACAATGGGTTTGGGAAGCCCTTAGATTAGGTAGTAGTGAAAATATGTGGGCAAGGAAGAATAACACCAATGAATTCAATTTTGTACTTTAATATTTCTTAGTTTTGACCCCTACTTCTATTTTCTTCAGCACCTACATAAGTTTGTTCCATCTTGAAGATGAAGGCAATTTTAATGGCTGAAAATTAACTTTCTATGGCACATGTAATTGGGCGTAGAAAAGGACCAAAATCCACTTTCTACTCTGATATACTCTCCCCACTCTTCTCCTGACTTTTATGCTCCAGCTGCTGTATCCTGCCTTTATTATATTCCTAGGGCATGGAGCAATGATGAGTTTGAAGTCAGAGTACACAATATCTCCACCCCATAACCTATCATTCATCACTGATGCCAGAGGGTTTTCTCCAGATAGATGCTCAGAGTAGGTGAACACCTAGACCACACTGCATGGAAATGTGAAAGTCTGCATTGATTTGGGGGCTTATCCTCTAGCATACAGGAAGTCTATGGAGAGATGCTGGGTGAAAAGATGCATCTCAGAGTGCCAGAAAGAGCAGTCAAATGAGGAACAGGAAAGAAGTGGTCAGGAGAGAGAGTGGACTAAACTTCGTCAATCACAAGGATAACACAGAATTGGGGTGCGGGTGTTAATGGCTCAGAAGACTTCTGCTGTTTGGTCTTTTTCTGGGCCAGGAGTCTCTATGTTCATGAGGATCAGTTGTTTTATGGCCCAATTACAGGTTGTCAGTTGATTTTCTATTTCTCTTGAGAAATCACAATAAAGGCATCACAATTGCTTACCCCAGAATCTTCAGGTTTTGCATCCTTTTAGTTCTGTCTTGGTCCTGTCATTCTCTCCCACTAAGCCTATAAGGTCTTGAAAGGAAACAAACAAACAAACAAAAAACAGACAAACAAAAAACACATAGGAGGGCATCTATCTGGTAGCTATAAACTCAAACGAAGGGCTATCACTTCATTTAGTTAACACTTTTCCCATAAAAACGGTGCTAGGTGAATCTGTGAAGTGAGTGATTCTCACATATATCTCTTCGGAAGGGCAGATGTATGATTAGCCAGTCAGTAATGGGATGGCTGAGCCTAATGGCCCAGGAGACAGAAGAGCCAAAGTCTTTTTTTCTCTGGAGTCACAGGCTGAAAGTCAAGTTTAGACTCATTAACACAACAAGCAGAAATTTGTAGGGATCTCAGGGGATACCTTAGAATGGCCTTTTGTAATTTTTATGTTTCAGCTAAAAAATAGAATGCAAATATGGGAAGTTTGATGGTCTTTGAAATGGGTACATGACTGGCAACTTCCTTCTGTCTGTATACCTCATTTAGGAAATCACAGGAAGGCTGTGCATTCATTCATTCATTCATTTATTTATTGTCAAATCAATTTTATTGATACTTAAATCCATCCAGAGAGTACAATCACCGGTATTTGGTGTAATCACAGATTTGTGCATTCATCACCCTATCATTCCCAGAGCACTTTCTTTATTCCAATAATACTAATAAAAAAAAAATAAACAAATCTCATCACTTCTCAAGATCTCAATGCCTCGCCTGTTGTACATAGCTGCTATATTTTTCCTTTCTCTCTAGTATATTTTTATTTTGTAAAATGGGCCCTGAATCTCAACAGAGTTACAACAGCTACTCTCCAGTTCATTGGAATCACCAAGGACAACTAACAAGGAGATGATGATGGACAACGACCATCCCAAGAAACAGATCGAGTCTGCAACTGCAAGCAAGATAGTCTTATCCATCTGTCCCGTAGTATCTAAGGCCCTCTCAATTAGAGGTGGAGTGGGCATCAACCAACCCAGAATCCTCAGGATTGGGGAATGAACAATGGAATAGAGTAGACTTACTGGTATTCTAGTATAGAATTAGTGTGATTCTAGCAATGGGAGAACTTTTATCATTGATGTGGAGGCAGTGGCCACTGGAGGTTCTGAGGGGAGGGAGAGCAAAAAACAAGTGTAATATGGAGACATTTTTTGGACTTAGGAATTGTCCTGAATGACACTGCAATAACAGATACAAGTAATCATATATCTTGTCATAACATTGTGCAGGAGAGAGTGTAAACTACAATGTAAACTATAATCGACGCTTAGTGGCAATGCTCCAAAATGTGTTCATCAATTGTAACAAATGTACCACACTAATGAAGCATGTTGTTAATGTGGGAAAATGTGGGAAGGGTTTGGAGCGGGGCATATGAGAATCCCCTATATTTTTATGTAACATTTATGTAATCTATGTATCTTTTTTAAAAAATAAAAAAGTATAAAAAAAAACAGTATTATATATGCAATATCCCCCATATTCATGTTTTACTGTTTTATACAGTCCCATATTGCAGTTCTTAGCTTTCCTTCTAGTAATATACATGACCTTAGACTGTCCCTTTCAACCACTGTCATACCCATGCAATAGCAATGATAGTTACAAACACCATTATATGCTTTAACCATTTCTATGTATTTCCAAAGATTTTACAAACAACCTTTTTACCATTTCTGCACAGATTAACCCTCAGCTTTCCATTCTCTATTCTCATTCTATTTTCTGGTGACCTATATTATAGTTATTAACTCCATGAGTTTACACAATATATTTCGTTCGTAATAGTGAAATCATCCAGTATATGTCCTTTTGTGTCTGGCTGGCTTCACTCAACATAATGTCCTCCAGGTTCATCCATGCTGTCATATGCTTTACAACTTCATTGATTCTATTGCATACTAGTCTGTTGTGTGTATACTCAACAATTTGTTTATCCATTCATTAGTTGATGGACATCTGGGTTGTTACCAGCTTTTGGCAATCATGAATAACATCACTATGAACATTGGTGTACACATGTCTGTTCGTGTCTCTGCTCTCAGTCTTCTGGATATATACCTTGTAATGGTATTGCTTGGTCACACAGCAAGCCTATATTCAATTTACTTAGGAACTGCCAAACAGTCTCCCACAGTGGCTGTGCCACTCTACATTCTCACCAACAGTGAATAAGTGTTTCTGTCTCTCTACATCCTCTCCAACATTTACAGTTTTCTGAATTTTTAAGAGCAGCAAGTCTAATAGGAGTGAAATGATATCTCATCATAGTTTTGATTTGCCTTTCCTTAATCTCTAGCAATGCTGAACAGTTTTTCTTGTGTTTCTCCACCATTTGTATTTCTTCTTTCAAAAATTGGCTTTTCACGTCTTTTGCCCATTTTTAATTATGTAGTTTGTCTTTTTATTATTGAGTTGAATGATCTATTTGTATATCATGTATATTAAACCCTTATTGTATATGTGATTGCCAAATATTTTCTTCCATTGAGTTGGCTGCCTTTTCACATTTTTGACAAATTCCTTTGAGGTGCAATAGCATTTAATTTTGAGGAGGTTCCATTTATCTATTTTTTCTTTTTTTGCTCATGCTTTGGGTGCAAGGTTTAAGAAACTACCACCTACCACAACATCTTGAAGATGTTTTTCTACATTTTCTTCTAGGAGTTTTATGGTTGTTACTTTTATATTTAGGTTCTTGATCCACTTTGAATTAATTTTTGTATAAGGTGTATGATAGGGGTCTTCTTTCTTTCTTTGGGATATGGGTATCCAGTTCTTCCAGCACCATTTGTGAATAGACTTTTCTAGAGCAGGTTGGAGGGCTTGATAGCCTCGTCAAATATCAGTTGAATGTAGATTTGAGGTTCTTTTTCTGAGTTCTCGATTTGGTTCCTTTGGTCAATGTGTCTGTCTTTATGCCAGTACCATGCTGTCTTTTTACCCCTGTAGTTAGATAATGTGCTTAAAAGTCAGGAAATGAGAGTCCTCCAACATTGTTCTTTTTAAGATCTTTTTGTTTATTCGAGCCCCTTACTCTTCCAAATAAATTTGATAATTGGTTTTTCCACTTCTGCATGAAAGGCAATTGTGATTTTTATTGGGATTGCATTGAATCTGTAAATCAGTTTGGGTAGAATTGAGAATTTAATAATATTTGGTCTTCTATTCCATGAACATGGAATATCTTTCCATTTATTTAGTTCTTCTTTGGTTTCTTTTAGCAACATTTTATAATTTTCTGATTCCAGGTTCTTTATATCCTTGGTTAAGTTTTTTCCTAAAGATGTGATTGTATTACTTGCTATTACAAATGGAATTTTTTTAAAATTTCTTCTCAGATTGTACATCAGTAGTGTATAGAAACGCTATTGTTTTTTGCATATTATTCTTGTATCCTGTCACTTTGCTAAATTCATCTATTAGTTCCAGTAGCTTTGTTTGGATTTTTCAGGAGATTCTAGGTATGGGATCATATCATCAGTGAATAGTGAATGTTTTACTTCTTCCTTTCCTATTTGGGTGCCCTCTATTTCTTTAGCCTAATTGATCTAGCTAGAACCTCTAGCACAATATTGAATAACAATGGTGACAGTGGGCATCCTTGTCTTGTTCCTGATCTCGGCAAGATAGCTTTCAGTCTTTCACCATTGAACACAATGTTAACTGTAGTTTTTTCATATATACCCTTTACCATATTGAGAAAGTTTCCTTCTATTCCTATCTTTTGGAGTGTTTTTATCAAGGAAGTGCTGTATTTTGTCAAATGCCGTTTCTGCATCGAGAGGATCACTGAATTTTCTTCTTCTATTTATCTATGCGTATTATTACACTAATTGATTTTCTTGTATGAAACACCCTTGCATACCTGGGATGAAACACAGTTGATCATGGTGTATAATTATTTTAATGTGCTTTTGGTTTCAGTTTACAAGTATTTTGTTGAGGATTTTTTCAACTGTATTCATTAGAGATACTGGTTTGTAATTTTCTTTTTTTTTTGTAGTATCCTTATCTGGTTTTGGTGTTAGGGTGATGTTGGTTTCATAGAATGAGTTCGATATTCTTCTTTCTTGTTCATTTTTTGGGAAGAGTTTGATCAAGATTGGTATTAAATTGTCTTTTAGTGGTTGGTAAAATTCACCTGTGAAACCACCTGGTCCTGGGCTTTTCATCTTGGGGGCATGTTTTATGAGTGTTTCAATCTCTTCACTTGTTATAGATTTGTTGAGGTCTTCTATTTCTTCTAGGGTCAGTGTAAGTGGTTTGTGTGATTCTAGGAATTTGTCCATCTCCTCTACATTGTCTATTTTTTTTGGCATACAGTTGTTCATAGTATACTCTTATTAAAAACTTTTATTTCTTTGAGGTCAGCGGTAATGTCCCCCTTCTTGCTTCTGATTTCATTTGCTTGTATCATTTTTTTTCTTTGTCAGTCTAGCTAAGTGTTTGTTGATTTTGTTGATCTTCTCAAAGAACCAGCTTTTGGTTTTGCTGATTTCTCTATTGTATTTTTCTTCACAATTTAATTTATTTCTTCTCTGATATTTACTATTTCTTTCCTTCTGCTTGGTTTGGGATTAATTTTTTATTCTTTTTCTAATTCCTCCAGTTGTATAGTTAGATATTCAATTTTGGCTCTTCTTTTTTAATGAAAGCATTGAGGGCTATAAATTTCTCTCTCAGCACTGCATTTGCATTCTCCCATTTTTTTAAAATTTATTTTATTCATTTATTTCTCCCCACCCCTCTTGTAGTTTGTACTTGCTGTGTCTGTCTTCCTCGTTTCTTTAGGAGGCACCAGGAATCAAACCTGGGATCTCCGATGTGAGAGGGAGGTACCTAATCACTTGAGCCACCTGTCCACTGTGTCCTATCTGTGCACTGCGTGTCCTGCCGACTATGCCATTTGTGCACTGCATCCACCTCAGGAGCCCAAAAGGGAGGTGGGCAGAAAAAACACTTCAGGCAGAGAGGGAAGTTTGTTTATACCAGCACAACCGTAGTCTCTCCTGACACACAGGCACACCGCCATTCTTTATTTACAGGGTTATTCATACACTACAGTTATCATTGAAATGTTACACAGATAGAACACAAAATGCAACTCCTCAGAATCATTTCTGCTGTGCCTTGGGAGTATGTGTGCTGAGTCAAAGGGCTCTGTGAACTAATAGCTGATCCAGCAGTTGGACCACTGCCCCGGCAGTTGGGCCACTGCCCGGGCCTTAACCTTCACAGTTTAATCCTCACAGACCGCTGCCTGAGCCTTAACCCTTGCACCACCTCTGTTCCCTGCTTTGTTGTGTCTCTCATTATATTTTTCTTCTTGTGTCTCTTGTTGCATCATCTTGTTGTGTCAGCTTGCCATGCCTGTCTGTCATATCAGCTTGCTGTCTTACTTAGGAGGCACCAGGAACTGAACCAGGGACCTCACATGTGGTAGGTAGGAGACCAATCGCTTGAGCCACATCCACTTTCCTGCCCCACTGGTTTTGATATGTTGTCATTTTCATTTGTGTCAATATAGTTGCTGAATTCTCTTGCATTTTCTTCTTTGACCCACTGATTACTTACGAGTGTGTTGTTTCATCTCCATATATTTATGAATTTTCCCTTTTTCCATCCATTATTGATTTCCAACTTCATTCAGTTATGATCAGAGAAAGTGTTTTGTATAATTTCAAACTTTTAAAATTTATTTAGAATTGTCTTGTGAATCAACATATGGTCGATCTTGGAGAAGGCTTCATGAGCATTTTAAAAGAAAGTACATCCCGCTGCTTTGGGGTGCAATGCTATATAGATGTCTGTTAGGTCTAGTTCATTTATCATATTTTTCAAGTCCTCGGTTACTTTATTTATCCTCTGTCCAGATGTTAAATCCATACTAAGAGTGGTGTATTGAAGACTCCAACTATTATTGTAGAGACATCTATTTTTCCCTTCAGATTTGCCAGTGTGTGCCTCATGTATATTGGGACACTAATTTTAGGTACATAAATTTTGATTATAGTTATTTATTTTTGATGAAGTGCCTCTTTTATTAATATATTATGACCTTCTTCATCCTTTATAAAAGTTTTGCATTTGAAATCTATTTTGTCTGAAATTAGTATAGCGTTTCCAGCTCTGTTTTGGTTACTATTTGCATGAAATACCTTTTCCAACCTTTAATTTTTATCCCAGTTGTTTCCTTAAGTCTGAGGTGGGTCTCTTGTAGGCAACATATAGATGGCTCATATTTTTAAATCCATTCTATCAGTCTATGTTTTTTAATTTGGGGTGTTCAATCCATTAACATTCAATATTATTACTGTTAAGGTATTACTTACTTCATCCATTTTGTCCTTTGTTCTATTGTCTGTCTTCTTATTTTTTAATTTACCCTTCCTAATAATCTTGATATGTAAACTTTTCTGCAAATATCTCACCCTTGTTTTATTTTCAGGCTGCAGCACTCCTGTTAGTATCTCTTGTAATTCTGGAATTTTGGTAACATAGTCTATCAGATTTTGGTTGTCTGTGAAGACTTTGAATTTACCCTCATTTTTGAAGGACAGTTTTGCCAGATACAGAATTCTTGGCTGGCAGTTTTTCTCTTTCAGTACCTTAAATACATCATACCACTTTCTTCTCACCTCCATGGTTTCTGCTGAGAGGTCAGCACTTAATCTTTTTTAATTTTTCTTGTATGTGATGCTTTGTTTTTGTCTTGCTGCTTTCAGAAGTGTCTCTTTATGTCTGATATTTTCCATTCTGTTTAGTAGGTTTCTCAGGGTGAGTCTATTTTGATTTATTCTGTTTCGGATGCTTTGTGTTTCTTGGATATTGATATTTATGTCTTTCATAAGGGTTGTGAAGTTTTCAGTCATTATTTCCTCAACTATTCTTTCTGTCCCTTTTCCATTCTTTTCTCCTTCTGTGACACTGATAACGCGAATGTTTGTGTGTTAGGCATTGACATTTAATTCCCTGAGATTCTGTTTCATTTTCCATTCTTTTCTCTTTCTGTTCTATCTTTTCCAGTTCAGATGTTCTGTCTTTGAAATCACTAATTTTGTCTTTGAGAATTCAAACCTGCTCTCATGTGCCTCTAATGTATTTTTAATTTCATTCATTGTGGCTTTCCTTCCCGTAATGCCTATTACTTTTCTTTGTAGGCTTTCAAACTGTTCTTTATACTCACCCAGTGTCTTTATCCTTTACTTCTTTAGTCATATTTTTTTTAATTCTTTGAAGTGATTTAGGAGAGTTGTGTGATTATCACTGATTAATTGTCTTAAATCCTGTATCTCTTTAGGATATTTGGTTAGTTCTTTTGACTGGGCCATCTCTTCCTGTTTCCTAGCATGGCTTGCAATTTTTTGCTGATATCTAGGCATCTGAATATGTTGGTGACTTTACTCTGATGGCCAATTTCTCTCCCTTGCTTATTGTTGTTTTTTTTTTCTCTCTCTCACAGCCCTTCTTTGATATTTGGTTCAACATGTGCTAAGTGTTTAAAATTGCCAAGCTTAAGATATCAAAATTAGACCAGGGAATCACTAATGGTGGTGCAGATTTTCACCCAGGGGTTAGCATACAGAGATAACTGAGAACAGTTTTGGTGAATGTGCTTTATTTTTTACTGCCTGGAGGTTATTTCCTTTACCTGTGGATTTGATTTTATAAACATCTCTTTGAAGAATAATTTAGGGGTCAGTGTGTTAATGATAAATAAGATGTTAGGGATACTTTTGAATGCAGGTGATGAAAACCATGGGAAAAGAAAGCCACACAACTGAGTGATCAATATTGACAAATACCATAGTATATCCTGAAGATGTAGAACTGAAAAATACCCTTTGAAATTTGGAATTGGAGCCTTATTTTTGTCATTAAGGAATGGTAGAGTCATTAGCAAGATTGAGGATTTAAGATGTGGATTATTGTGGAGCAACAGGTATGCTTTCAAAATTTTGGAAGAATATGTGAGTAGAGTAACAAAAAGTTATTAGCAAATATTTATAAATGACTTACCAAATGCTAAGTATTGATTGCCTTGCTTTCATTGTGTTAACTTATACCCCACAACAATTCTAAGAGTTAGTACCTCCTTTTATTCTCAGTGGTCCAAATTCTGATAGTTATGAAGTGGTAGAGTCTGGATTCAAATTCACTTCATGAGAAAAAGAAATCTGCTTTTTGGTCTATTTTAGATGGCCACAAGAAATCATATTCATCCAAAAAATTATTATTTTTTTTTACTGACTATATGAGCATTTGATATGGAATGTTTGAATTTTGGCTGTGATAAAAGAGGAATGAAAGAATGTATTTTGGCCTCTAGCAAAGAGAGTAATAAATAATTTCTAAACTCATCTAATAAATATCCATTTTGTGAAAGTCAACAGAAGTGGAAAAGCATAAATGTTGCTAGAGCTACATTACTTAAATACTCAAGTAATTACATTTCATAAAACAATGCATACTTGTGTCCTGTGAACCATGTCTTTATCTTAGAGTGCTACTTCTGATTGTGATTGTATTTTCCCTGAGTTTTAAATAGAACAGGTTAAAATGAAGCATCAGTGAACACTTTTCACTGCATGGTGAGAGTGCACATGCAAGTTTGGAGAAAGAATTAATTCAAAGTTTATCCACCCAGTGTTAGGCTTAATTATAAAAGAACAGTTGTGAACTCCTTTAAGACACATAGTAAGTCAAAGCTTCCTTCAAAGAAAGGTTTGTGCATATGAGGTAGCAGAGTTTCTGGTTTGTTTAGAATATAGGCAGTCATGCATAAGTTAATTTTATTATGGGAACAGTTTTGTTGCTTCACAGGATAATGATCATTGTTGTTCTGTAGGCATTAGTAATTAAATGTTAGTTTATGTTGGTTTATTCATGTTCTGTTCTTACTCCTTATTTCTAAATAACATGGATATTTGCTTCTGGGATGTTGATAAACATTAGTTGTTTCACGAAATAATTTGATACTGCTACTGAAAGTGGTCAAAGCAATATTGATCTATATGAGGTTTAAGATATCACAGAAATGAATCTGAATTGAAAGAAGAGATATGACTTTGCACATAAGTAATCTTTTCCTAAAACTTAAATGACACTGTCACTTCATGCCTTGGCAATTTGAATTTTGAGCTGAATACTTCTTTGTAGTGGAGCCGTCCTGTGTACTGTGGGATGTTTTACAGCATCCATATCCTCTACCAACTAGATGTCAGCAGGACCTTTCCCAGTTATGACTATTAAAATTATGTACAGATATTGCCAAATTCCTAAGTGCAGGTAGAGCTGGATAAATCATGCTTTGTTGAAAATTGCCAATTTATTAAAATGATTTGTGAAGTAATTTATATTATAATATACAGAATTAGTAATGAATATGATATATGTGAAACACAAAAATTTGTACTTTAGTTAAGAATGGAGAATTGCTAATATTCTAATCTCAGAATTATAAGCAGAAAAAAACATAATGAGTCTCGAGTTAAATAGAAATTATGAGTTATCTGGTGTCACCTGTCTACAAGCAGTAACCAGGTGGAATAACACAAGCACTCTGCCCTGGGTCCCATGGTGTAAGCGTTTAGGCTGTTCATCAGAGTAACTGTGGGTGCTTGTGAGGTAACTGGGTCCAGATCTGAGGGCCAGAAAACAAGGTGGGTTTAATACATCATTGTAGTTAAACAATGATAGTGAATTTTTTTTTTTTGCTGGCATGAAAAATGTGATGGCTCAAGAACACGCTTCCTACAGTCAAGTTGAATATGAAAACCGTGATCATAGCCTACTGGAATAGCTGAGTTTGTATAAGATATTTGCACCCTCCTGTTTCAGTTCCTAGGCTGCTCAACCAAATACCATGGAATGGTTAGGCTTGAACAATGGGGATTTATTTGCTTACAGTTAGAGTCTGGGAAAATGTCCAAATCAAGACATCATCAAGGCAGTGCTTTTCTATGAAGACTAGATACCGGTGATCCTGGAAGCCTTTGTTCCATAGCAAGGCACATGGCAAGCCTGCTGTTCTCTTCATTCAGAGTTTTGTTGATTTTATCTTCTTGCTTCTGTGACTTTCTATCTTTCTGTCTTCAGTTCATTTTCTTATAAAGCACTATTCAAATAGAATAAGACCCATTATGTATGCAGTATATTACACCTTAACTGAAGTAGCCTTATTAAAAGATCCTATTTGCATCTTTGCTCTTTTTTTCTTTTGTTAGTTTAGCTAAGGGTTTGTCAATTTTATTAACCTTCGCAAAGAACCAGCTTTTGGTTTTATTTATTTTATTTCATTTAGCTCTGCTCTAATCTTTGTTATCTCCTTCTTTCTACTTCCTAGGGGCTAGAATGTTGCTCTTTTTCTAATTCCTCCAGGTGTGCACTTAGATCTTTGATTTTAGCTCTTTCTTCTTTTTAATACAGCTGTTTATGGCTATTATTTTCCCTATCAGTACAGCTTTTGTTTCATCCCATAGGTTTTGATATGTTGTGTTGTCATTTTCATTCATTGCAAGGTAGTTACTGATTTCTTTTGAGATTCCCTTCTTGACCCACTGTTTGCTAAGAGTGTGTTGTTTTACTTCCATATCTTTGTGCCTAATCTGGTTCTTTGTCCATTATTGATTTCCAGCTTCATTCCATTGTGGTCTGAGAAATTACTTTCTATAATTTCAATCTTTCTGAATTAATTGAGAATTGTTCTGTGGCCTAGCATATGGTCCATCCTAGAGAATGATCCATGTGCACTTGAGAAGAATGTATATCCTGCTGTATTTGAGTGTAATGTTCTGTTTATGTCTATTAGGCCCAGATCCTCTAATGTGTTATTCAAAGTCTTTATTTCTTTATTGATTCTCAGTTGAAATATTCTGTCTAATGGTGATAGTGGTGTATTAAAGTTCCCCACTATAATTGTTGAGGCTTTTATTTCTCCACTTAGTTTTTCCAATGTTTGCCTCATATATTTTGAGGCACCCTGGTTGGGTGGATAAATGATTATGATTGTTCTTTCTTCTTGATAGATTACTCCTTTTATTAATATATACTGTTCTTCTTTGTCTCTTACAACAGGTTTGAAAGAAGGCTAAGAAAGAAAAAAAGAGAAAAGATGCAAATACATAAAATAAGAAACAAGGATTAGGATATCAACACTGATCTCACTGAAATAAAGAGTATCATAAGAGGATACCTTGAAAAATTGTATGCCAACAAGATGGAAATTAGAGGATATGGACAAATTCCTAGAAACACACAAGCAGCCTACAATGATAAAAGAAGAAATTAATGAACTCAACAGAACCATCACAAGTAATGAGATTGAATTAGTCATCAAAAACCTTACAACTAAGAATAGCCCAGGACCAGATGGCTTCACAGGTGAATTCTATCAAACATTCTGGAAAGAGCTAACACCAATCCTGCTTAAACTCTTACAAAATAGAAGTGGAAGGAACATTGCCTAACTTATTCTATGATGCCAACATCACCCTAATACCAAAGCCAAATAAAGACACCACAGGAAAGGAGAACTATAGACCAATCTCTCTAATGAACCTAGATGCTAAAATCCTCAACAAAATACTTGCTTATCATACTCAGCAACACATCAAATGAATTATACACCAGGAACAAGTGGATTTCATCTCTGCTGTGCAAGGATAGTTTAATATAAGAAAATCAATCAATGTAGTACACCACATTAACAGATCAAAAGATAAAAACACACAATCATCTCTATTGATGCAGAAAAAATATTCAACAAGATACAGCTGCTTTTCATGATAAAAACATTTCAAAAGATAAGAATAGAAGGAAACTTCCTCAGCATGATAAATGGTATATATGAAAAACCCACAGTTAACATCATAGTCAATGGTGAAATCCTAAAAGCTTTCTTTCCAAGATCAGAAACAAGACAAGGATGCCCACTGTCACCGTCACCACTCTAATTTAACATTGTGTTAGAAGTACTTGCTCTAGCATTTAGGCAAGAAAAAGATATAAAAGGCATCCAAATTGGAAAGGAAGAAGTGAAAATTTCACTATTTGCGAATGACATTTTCCTATACCTCGAAAGCCCTAAGAAATCTACAACAAAGCTTCTAGAGCTTATAAATGAGTTCAGTATAGTGGCAGAATATAAGATTAATGTGCAAAAATCAGTAGCATTTCTGTATGGGAACCCTCTGATATTTACATCTAAGAAATTCTTTGGAGGCCTGTTTCTCTGCCCACACAGAGAAATCACCATTATCAGTTCCTGCCTTAAACAAGAACATTCCTACTTTGCTCTGTTAATCAGTTATCTTAGACCTTTGTAGCCACCTTATCACCTACATCTATCACTAATTGTTTCTGTAATCTTGCTACCCCATTATCAGCCTCCAATTCTTATGATGTTATTTACGAACCCTCACATGTGCTATACCTGCCTGCTCCCCTGACCTATTGCGATGTGAAAAAGAGAATAAAAAACATGTTGGGGATCAGCTTGGAGGGAGAGTTTCTTTAGCTGTTCTCCCCCTCACATCTCTGAACCTTCGTGTTCAGAGTAATTCTTTGTGCCATCGTGGGCTCTGCTGGACATATCCCCAGAATTCTTTGCAGGACGGATTCCTGCAAGTGGTGACCCCAATGTGATTCAAGCAAGCAGCACAGTCAGCACGTTAAGGAGTGGCTACATTTGTCCGGACTGAAACTAAAACTACTCATCCCAAGGTAAGGGAACAGCAACGCCTGCTGGGGAGAGTTGCCAATATGTCTAGTTCAGTGAGGGGAATTTTCTAAATCATCATGGGACCGAGAATTTCCAAAGAACAGGATATTTTTGTAAAAACAATACAACAACTCTTAAAAGCAGCTAATTGCACAGTCCAAAAAAGTCGATTGTTCCCCTTATTACAAATGATTCAAAATTATTGTCCTTGGTTCCCTGAAAGAGGAACTTTAGACTTAGAGTTATGGGAGCAGGTAGGAAAAAATTTAAAGATAAAATATGAGCAAGGAGAAAAATTCCCATTTCTACCCTAATAACCTGGAGAATAGTGAAACCAGCCTTGCATTCACTATATATGTCTTGTCCCACAGTTCCCTCATAGGAGTTCCCAGTTGAAAACCCTGTATCCCCTAAAGAGGAAAAAACACCTTTTTCTTCTCAACCTCCTCTGATCTTTTTTGAGAATCAAAAACCTTGGCCATCTATGGAAAAATGTTTAAAAGAAGCCATAGAGCTAGGAGAATGTCATGCCTTTCCTGTGACTCTCCAAAATAGACAGCCACAGCAGGAGTCACCTCCCTATACAGTCTTTAAAGAGCTATGGAGAAATGTTAGTGAAAATGGACTTCACAGTTCCTTTACTAAGGAGATTTTAGACTCTATTGCTGATGGCTATCAAATGTGCCTCTGGGTTTGGAAAATTCTTGTAAAAACTATTGTTGCCACAGCTCAACTTAGTGTTTGGCAACTGGAATATCACAAAAGCTGCACTCAACAGGCAGAAATGCTGACTAAAGCCCTTGTTAGTGAAATCATGTTTGTAAGAAGACTCTCTGTTAAAGAGTTAACTAAGAGAAGGAAACCATTCCGGCAGCAACACTGCAAACCCCCTACAGCCTGTATGATAATGTGGCCGTGGGCTGGTGGGGGCTGATAAAATTAAACCACTGGAAGAGTAGGAAAACTTGGCAACACAGGTTCCAGAAAAATTCTCAAAAGCAGTAAAATCAAAGATGTAAAATGATGGGGGTCTTGAAAACAGCCATACCAAAAAAGTAAGAATTATGGGTCAAATTAATAAGCTTTATGTTTCTATTGATGTGTTGTATCTCGTTTTGTGTTTGTTTGTTCAGTGTCAGTGTATATTTTGATACCTACAGATGGTAATATTAGATTGATAAATGAAAATTATTAAAATAGCTCTATTCTAATGGCCAAAAGTTAAATAAATGCTTATATTAATAAATAAATATGAATACTAATTTGAGATAATAAAAATAGTTATAACCAAATTGAATCATTATTCTGACAAGATTGTTTAGTGTTAATGGTAATTGTATGTTGTAAGAAGTTTGCCTGGAAACAGTTTCCAAAATGAGTTTGGTAACTTATGTTTGTAAGATGTATCGAATGTGTTTTTAGTATTAAAGAAAAAATAATAATTTTGTCCTAAGATAAAATAACTAGCTATTAAAAAAGAGTAAAATGTGGAACAAAAGCTGAATGAATACAGAAAATGCAATAGGTTTGTGGAAAAGAAATTTTTGTGGTTAAAATTAAGTAAGATTTATTGGGTCTATCTATAAAGTTTTAAAAGCTTAAGTGTGAAATAGTATAATAATGCAAAGTTAAAATTTTGTTCTTTCTCAAAGTTTCTCAAGTCATTAATTAAAGTTGTATGAATAAAAGTGTCATATAAATACTTAAAAAGTGTATAAAATTCCTAAAAATTTAACAAGGTTTATGTGTCACAGAAACAACCTCTCCACCTAGCAATCAAAAGGCAGATGCTTTAGCTCATGTTCATCTGATTTACCCCACCTCTGCTAAAGAAACAGCTCTATGGCTGCAGAATGAGAGTAGCCATTGGGGACTTCCAGGAGTGGTGCATAACAATAAATTATGGTAAATTAAAGTAACACCAGTGCAGTATGCAGCAGTTCCAAATATTGATAGTTTGTTGCAAAAATTAATATCCAGTTATGTCACTATCACTTTGTTTTAAAACTTGCTAAAGCTTTCTTTAGTATCTCCTTAAGCAAGTCAAGCCAGCCTACATTCCCCTTCCTGTAAAAAAGTCAACAATAAACTAAGTTTAAATTCAACACTGTGAGTTACAGCCACAGTGCCAATTAAAATGCTAACAGTAGGACAAATACAGTTATAAAGATTACAAGTTAATCTGATGCCCCACAGCCCAAATAGGAAGTAATAATTTGTTGTTGCTTATGCCTCAAACTATACAAAATGGAGAAAATGAAGTCATTTTGATCATGCTACTAACTTATATAACCTCACTGGTTAGGCAGCTTAAATCCATAAGAAATAAAAGTTTATTCATTGTATGTCTGCTAGTTAAAAGTCTTATTATTGTTTGTTGTTATATAATCTACTACAGCTATGAATTATGTATAAAATACTTAAATGCTAATCAAAACTTTAACAATACAATACATTGTGTACTTAAGTAATTTGATAACTTGTAAGTCACACATAAATGGATATTGTTAAATGTATATGTAAATCTCTTCTTTTGAGTTTAAACAATCCTAAAACCAAAAGTATTAGGAAAAAAATTAGTGGATATTATTCAAACCTAAAAGTAAAACATCATGCAGAATACTTTGTTAATAAAAAAACCAATGCCTTGCTCATCAGCACTTTTCATATTTCAAGAAGAATGATGAGAAGTAGATCTGTGGGCACACCAGGGATGTTTTTAACAAATAAAAACAGATAAAGTGCATTCCAGAAAGTGTTGTGTTCCTCCCTGCGAAAGCTGGCCACTTTCTCAGGGACTAATTTCTCAGGGATATAAACGTTGGAATGGACTGCTGAGAGAGTACTGTGTTTCTTCCTGAGGAGGCTAGCCACTTCCTCAGAAATTAACACAGTGCTCACGAGTTGGCATCTACAGTATCAAGTTCATTAATCATGAACACAGTAAAAAAGATAGTTCCTCGTCAAACCAATTAAAGTCCCACCCTAACAAAAAGTGCTCTACACAAGTGTTTTCAATCACAACTTTAGTATCAGCTACTAATTCAAAACTTCCCAGCCCAAAGCTAGTTGTTAGTGAGTTTATATATAAAATTGCTGTATTGATCTATCATTCTATAACTCTGTTCAATATTAATTTAATCTTTTAATTGGTTATGTTATTCTTGTTTCTCACTCTAATTGTCAGTATAGATTTATTAAACTAGATATGCATATTAGCATTTATCTTGTATCCATCTGGCACTCTGGCCAAAAGTGGGCCAGGTATATCAGTGCATCCCCCAGTTTAATGAGCATGTAAATGTGTGTATACATATTGTGAAAGATTAAAATATAACAGTTAAACCCCTGTTTATTATTAACAAAAGTTCACTAACTAGATATCAGTGAAAAGTCCTGCCACAAGAAATGCTCAATAGCCCCACCATGTGTCAATATTATGTCTTTCAGGCTTTACACCCTACTCATTCTGCCTTCCCACAAGTATGTATTTATCATTACATAGATGGTGTTCTCATTGCAGCCCCCTCAGAAGCAATTTTACCACAATTATAATCATCTCCAAAATTCTCTTACTCAAACTAGTTTCCAAATAACCCCTAATAAAGCCCAATTAACTCAGCCTTAAAAATATTTAAAATATGTCATATCATCTAAAAAAAAAGAAACTAAAAAAGGAAGAGTATTGATACCTAGAAATACAATAGCTCTAGCACTATATACTTTAAATTTTAAAAAATTGTGATAAAAACAGCCTCTCAACATCTGAAAAACATTTCTCCCCTCATCAGGAGAGTCATCAAACACAAGCCAAATTCTGTACAAAGTAATGTTAGGAGATAGATCTTGGAAAGGACCCTGTGACCTCATAATGTGGGGGAGAGGGTATGCTTGTGTCCTTACTCCGTCAGGCCCCTGGTGGTTACCAGCAAAGAATGTGAAGCTATACCATGAGCTGGAAGGATCACCTGTTCAACCCAATACCACAGATGGACTAGATGACAATGGAGGAACAAAGGAACTCCCAGACACAACCATGCCGGAACCTTATCCAAACTCAGGGATTAACTTGGGGAAGTCTTAAACAATTAAACCTAAAAGATTCATTGGTACACTTTTTACTTTCATTATTTCAGCCATTATCATAGCTGCCACTGCCACCACTGCAGCAGTCGCCTTAACAGAATCTGTTCAAACTGCTCATGCTGTTAATCAAATCATGACCAATGTCACCAATGAACTTTTCACTCAAACTCATATTGATAATAATATTCTTACCAAACTTGATGCTTTAGAAGCATCTATCCTCTGGATAGATGAAAAACAACATGCTCTGCTTACCAGACAAGATATGTAGCATGACTGGGAACATGTTAAAATTTGTTTCACCCTTTTGCCTTGGAATAGCTCCCAACTTGCTTGGGAACAAATTAAAACTCACCTTCAAGGAGCCTTGTCCTCCCTTTTACAGGGAGAAGTACTGGCTCTCCAGCAACGCCTGGAACATCAACTATCTCAAATATAATTTCTTGCTCAGCAAAAGTGTTTCAAACACTTAATGATAATTTACAGTGGTTAAGTCCCTCAAATTGGTTTCATGGCCTAACATATGAATCTGGATAATATCACTCAGTGGAATAATCATGTTTTTTGTTTTATTATTAATTCTTAGGTTAATCTGCCAGGCCCTTTCTTGAGCTCATCACACTGAACAGAAAATCATTGCCCTGGCTGCTGCTTCATTTCTCTCACCTCCCACATCCAGAAATCTAGAACAAAGAAACAAAGGGTGGGGGGGAGACTTGGGAGGCCTTTGGTTAAAACACCTTTGAATTAATTTTTCACCCTAAGTTCTCCTTTCCCTCCTTCTCACCTGCCTACCAGTTTGACTGACTCTGTGGCTCCTTTTTCCTCCTGCACACAGTTTTTGTTCTGGTTTCCCCCCTTCCCATTGCTCCTATCATAACCTGGAGGTGTCCTGTATATGTACCACTTGTAGGGTTGCCTTGTGCCACGAGCCTGGCGTCCTAGGTTGAGTAGGCCTTCTAAGAGCTGGTGTTGAACTGTCTGTCTCCTGCCCAATGCCTTATTCTGGACTCTTTCTGCATTAGAAGCCTGGGTTCCCTGAAACCAGTGACCAG
Source organism: Cabassous unicinctus (assembly GCA_029593785.1). NCBI lineage: Eukaryota > Metazoa > Chordata > Mammalia > Cingulata > Chlamyphoridae > Cabassous > Cabassous unicinctus. The sequence goes on along the minus strand of JAQZBX010010203.1, from coordinate 18,104 downwards.
AGCCAGGGCTCCACCTATGGGTGAGGAAGTACCATGGCTGGTGCTGGGCATGGAGGCCATGGAGGTATAAGCTGTAGAAGAACACTTCACCCTGCTTGGCCCCGGAGGATGGCTGGTTAGTAAGAGATGGGTGAGATTCCTCTGGGAAGGAACAACCTAAGACAGGCACAGTTGCAGAGGGGCCATCAGGAGAGAATTTGAGGGCCTACAGAGATAGGACACTGACCCTCACCCCTCCCAAGGTAGGTCTCCTGCCACCATGGCTATGTTGGTTCCCATGCACAGCTCAGTTCAGCACCCAGATAGCAGACAGGGACCTGGCCTTACTATTACTATCAAAATTTGTTTCCCATTTATTTCTTTGAACTATCGGGAAGGGGGCAGTTTTTATATAGGTCTGTGTCAGAATATTTTCCCTCTTATTTTTCTTATTTAAGCAGAAAAGGGAGAGCGGTGGGAATCCTTTGATCTTTACATCTAAAAAATAGTTTGGAGACCTGTTTCTCTGCCCACACAGAGAAATCACCACTATCAGTTCCTGCCTTAAACAGGAACATTCCTGCTTTGCTCTGTTAACCAGTTATCTTAGACCTTTGTGGCCACCTTATCACCTATGTTTATCACTAGCTGTTTCTGTAATCTTGCTACCTCATTATCAGCTTTGAATTCTTATGAAGTTATATATGACCCCTCACATGTGCTATACCTGCCTGCTCCCCTGACCTTTTGAGATGTGAAAAAGAAAATAAAAACCATGTTGGGGATCAGCTTGGGGTGAGGGGGAGCTTCTTTAGCTGTTCTCCCTCTCACGTCTCTCAACCTTCGTGTTCAGAGTAATTCTTTGCACCATCGCGAGCTCTGCTGGACAGATCCCCGCTAGAATTTTCAGGATGGATTCTTGCATTTCTGTACACCAATCATGAGCAATCTGAAGAGGAAATCAAGAAAAAATCCCATTTGCAGTTGCAAATAAAAACAAATATCTAGGGACAAATTTAAATATGTAAATGACTTGTACACAGAAAACTATATCACATTGTTAAAGGAAATCAAAGAAGACCTAAATAAATTGAATAATACTTCCTGTTCATGGATAGGAAGACTAAACATCAAGATGTCTATCTTACCCAAATTGATATACATATTTAACACAATCCCAATAAAAATTACCACTGCATTTTTTAATGAATTATAAAAGCTAACTATGAAATTTATTTGGAAGGGCAAGAGGCCCTGAATAGCCAAAGACATATTGAAAAAGAAATATAAAATCAGAGGAATCACACTAATTAACTTTAAAACATACTACAAAACTACACTGGAAAAAACTGCATGATTTTGGCATAAGGATAGACATACTGACCATTGGAACTGAATTGAGAGTTCTGATATAGATCCTTGTGTGTACAGTCAACTGATGTTCGACAAAGCCACCAAGCCCACTCAACTGGGAGAGAATGGCCTCTTCAACAAATGGTGCTTGGAGGATTGGATATCCATATCCAAAAGAATGAGAGAAGAACACCATCTCATTTTTATACAAAAATCAACTCAAGATGGATCAAAGATCTAAATATAAGAGCCAAGGCAATAAAGATCTTGGAAGACAATGTAGGGAAGCATCTGCAAGATCTTGTAGTGGGAAATGGTTTCATGAACTTTGCTACCAAAGCATGAGCAATGAAGGAAACAATAGATAAATGGGACCTCCTCAAAATTAAAAAGTTTTGCACCTCAAAGGAGTTTGTCAAGAAAGTGAAAAGTGCAGCCTACACAATGGGAGAAAATATTTTGTAACCATATATCTGATAGGGGTGTAATACCCAGCATATACAAAGAAATCCTATACCTTCCAAATAAAAAGACCAACAACTCATTTAAAAAAATTGGCAATTGACTTGAATAGACACTTCTCCAAAGAAGAAATCAAATGGTTAAAAGGCACATGAAAAGATGATCAACGTCAGTAGGTATTAGGGAAATGCAAATCAAAACTACAATGACATATCATCTTACAACCATTAGTCTGGTGGCTATAACAAAAAGAGTGGACTAGAAGAGTTGGAGAGGATGTGGAGAAAGGGGAACCCTTATCCACTGCTGGTGGGAATGTAGGATGGTATAGCCATTGTGGAGGATAGTTTGGCAGTTCCTCAGGAAGCTAACTATAGCACTGCCATAGGATCCATTAATCCCACTGCTGGGTATGTACCCAGAGGAATTGAAAGCAGGGACATGAACAGATATATGCACACCAATGTTCATAGTGGCATTATTCACTCTTGCCAAAAGTTGGAAACAACAAAAATGTCCAAAAACAAATAAATTCACAAACAAGTTGCCGTATATACATAAAATGGAATATTACTCAGCTGAAAGAAGAAATGCAGTGCTAACACATGGGATAACATGGGTGAATCTTGAAGACCTTATGTTGAACGAAGCAAGCCAGACACTGAAGGACAAATATTACATGACCTCACTGATATGAATAAATCAAATTGAGCAGACTCACAGAGCTAGAGTCTGGAAGACAGGTTTACAGGACACAGAAAGGGAGAAGAAGATCATGAGCCAATGCCTTGACAGGCAAAATGTGTGATCAGGTGGAAGTTTGTAGTTGTGCAGTGGTTCAGCATGACATTGGTGCAGTGATGCTGTTGGGTTGGGCAGTGCTGGCTTGTGAGGGTTGTATGGTAGGGAAGGTGAGTTGGACTGTCAGTGGAACTGTGGGGAGTATTGGGGGAGGGACCAGGTGAACACTGGGGATTTGTGGGTAGGAGGTTTAAACTACAACATTAGGAATGTTCTTTTGGCAATATGGCCAGGCAAGGTTACTCTTTTAGGGTGTTGGATATGGGGAGCATTTGGGACAGGGCACACCTGGGTCAGGATTCTAGGGAGTGTGTGAGTGTTCATCTTGTCAAAGTGTGTTGTATCAGTGGGTGGAGACTGACATAATGAGAGAAAAGTTGTTGTACTCCCATCCTGGATAGTCCTGCTATGTTCTCAAAGAGAGGGGCGGGAGTCTCTCAAGAGCATAGGCAGTGCCTAATGGGAGGACAGGCCAGTATGTCAAGCCATCAGTGTTGTTGCAAGTAACTAAGAATCTTGTTCTTCAAGGAGTGAAGCTTGGTGTTAGCTGTGGATCCTGAGTGGAGGGGGAGGGAGGAATACAATGATGGAACTTGGGGCATTTTGGGGGTGATGGAAGTGTTCTACATGATCTTACAATGATGGATACAAGCCATATTAAATTTCATCAAATTTATAAACGTGTGTGGTCCAAAATGTAAACCATAACATAAATCATTCACCATGGTTAGTAGCAATGTTTCAATATTTGTACATCAATTGTAACAAATGTACCATTGACATGTAAAATGTTATTAATAGGAGAAAGGGGAAAAGAGGGAGGATGTTGGGTATATGGGAATCCCCCATATTCTGTATGTGATTTTTCTGTAACCTAAAGCTTCTTTGAAGACAAAATGAAAAAAATAAGACACTGGGAGAATAAACAGAAGAAAATACCATTGTACTCACACAAGATAACAGGCTTTACGGTGAAGAAAGACATAATGTCAAAAAAATTTTTAATTTTATTTTTTTAAGTTTCTTGTTCCAATTTTTAAAAAGTATTTGCATTTTATTTGTTATTTTTAAAACTATCATCATTTCATTTTCTTATTAATTGTGTTTGGTTATTTTCTTAGCTTCATTTTTGAAATTTGGATCACAAAAGGGTTACAACTGTGGCAGGGAAGGATCATTGGTGTGGGTTGTCATTAGGGTGATACATGGGAGGATTTTCACCTGGGGCATATGTATAAGGCATATAAATGATTTCAAGTGTTCACAGGGCATTGTCATGGTGGATGGAGATTCACACAATAACTGAAAGAATATAGAATTACCATCCTGGGGAGCTCTGCCACATTCTCTAATGGGACAGCAAGAATCCCCCAGGTAAGGGGCAGTGTCAAGTGAATAAGATCATTGATGGGCCCTTGATGTTGATGACTGTACTTATGAATTTTTACTTTGGAAATTGAAACTTAGCCTAGTATTATAGGGTGCCTAAGAGTTTCCTCCTGCTAGCCTCCTTGTTGCTCAAATGTGGCCTCTCTCTAACCCGAACTCAGTATATAAAAGCATTACTTTCCCCTGGTGTGGGACATGAGTCCCAGGGATGAGCCTACCTAGCACCGAGGGATTACTACCAAGCACCAACTATTATTGCAACTGGAAAAAGATGTAGACAAAAAGGAAGAAAGGGTAGAGACAATGAATTTTTATGGCTAAGAGACTTCAAAGTGAGACAGGAGGTCACTCCAGAGGTTATATTTATGCACATCTCAGCAGGGTCTCATTAACTGCCAAAATAAATATTGCTTTAAATAGCAGAGACATCCAGAAAATATAGGCCAGGCAGACAGCTAAGGAGTTCGGTGCCCTGCTAGTGGGCCCTACTTGGGAAATTATGCTCCCCAGTGTGGCGGTGTTGGATTCAGTTGTGGTTTCCCTATACATAGCTCTTCTGCCCCTTCTATTTGAACCTCTATTTAGTGCTAGAATTGATAGGTATATGTCCAAGAGACTTCAATCTTTAGGCTGTACATGTGACAGCTGGGCCCTGAATCTCAACAAAGTAGCAATACCTACTCTCCAGTTCATTGGACTCACACAGGACAACTAACAAGGTAATGATGATGGACAATTACCATCCCAAGGAACAGAAAGAGTCTGCAACTGCAAGCAAGATAGTCCCATCCATCTGCCCCATGGGCTCTAAGCCCCCTCTCAATTTAAGTTAGAGTGGGCATCACCATCCCAGAAACCTCAGGATTGGGGAACGAACAATGGACTAGAGTAGACAACTGGTATTGTGGTGTGGACTTATTGTGATTCTAGTATGGAAGAACTTTTATCAATGATATTGAGGCAGTGGCCACTGGGGGTTCTGAGGGGAGGGAGAGGAAAAAACAGGTGTAATATGGGGGCATTTTCAGAACTTGGGAATTGTCCTGAATGACATTACAATGACAGATACAGGCCATTTTATACCTTGTCATAACTTACAAAATTGTGTGGGAGAGAGTGTAAACTACAATTTAAACCATAATCCATGCTTAATGACAATGATCTAAAATGTGTTCATCAATTGTAACAAATGTACCACACTAATGAAGGATATTGTTAATGTGGGAAAATGTGGGAGGGGGTTGGAACGGGGCATATGGGAATCCCCTCTATTTTTTATGTAACATTTATGTAATCTAAGTTTCTTTTGAAAAAATCAAAAGTATATTTATAAAAAAAGAAACAAAAAGATCCTATTTACAATGTGTTCATACACACAGACTGGATTAGACTTAAGAATATGTTTTTCTGGGGAATACACAACTTTAACCTCTGTTGCAGTTTGGCAGTTTGATGTAATTATGAATTCCAAAAATAGATATCGGAGCATGCTTGTAAACTGGTCTGCTAATCTGGGCATGATTAAGTTATGATTAGGGCGTTAACTGGACCTCATCAGTAGGGTGTTGAGCCCCACCCCTTGGTGGGTGGGGGAATCAAATATAAAAGGCAAGGCAAAAGACAGAGAGAGAAGTTTTGATGTTGGAGTTCTGATGAGGAAGGAGAGAAGGCCCCAGGATAGAAACGAGCCATTTGCCTGAGAGTTCACGGCTAGCCTTATAGAGAGAAGCAAAGCCTAGAAAGCCCCATAGTCTTAGAGCTGACCTTGTGGAGGAAACAGAGGAGCTAAGCCCAGAGAGAAATGGAGCACCAGGAAGAGAGGAACCCAGAAAGCCCGAACCCTGGCAAACGTTGGCAGTTGTCTTGCAATGGACTTTGGTGAGGGAAGAAACTTATGCTTTATGGCCTGGTAACTGTGGACTTCTACCCCAGATAAATACCCTTTATAGAGACCAACCAATTTCTTGCATCAACAAATTGTCTTTTGCATCAACACCCCTTTGGCTGACTAATACAGAATTTGGTACTGAGGAGTGGGGAAGTGCTTTTGCATTTACCAGAATGTGGGAAAGGTTTTATAAATGGGTAAAGGGTATTTTTTGGAGGAATTGTAAAATGCTTGATGGAAAAGGCCAAGATCACTTTGAGGAGACTGTTGATAGCAATATGAACACTAAAGAGACTTTTTATGATCCCTTAGAAGTAAATGATGAAACTTAGTGGAAACTAGAGGAAAGGTGATCCATGTTTTAAAGTTGCAGTGATCCTAGCAAGATTCACTCCTGGTGTTATATGGAAGACAGAATTTGGAAATGGTGAACCTGAGCATTTAGCTGAAGAACTTTCCAAAGTTTACCCAAAGAATGTGGCTTGGCTTCTCCCTGCAGCTTGTAGCAAAATGCTAGATGAAAGAAATACGCTGATGACTGAATTCTTGGGCACAAAGAAAACAGAGACTGATCTCAGAATTTCCAAGCCTCTGGAAATTGAGTTCCCAGACAATAGTGCCCCATTTGAAGACTTAACTAAACTTGGAACTTGTAAATCAGGATTGAAGATGCAGTTATCTAGGAAAGACTTGTGGAAAGTCTTACTGTCTGATGGCTTGGACCCCTGCTTCCTACATGCTAAACCAACAAAGTTTTTGAAAGAGCTGTATGAACAAAACCACTGTCAACTTGGACAAAAGAGGACATGGAAAAGAAATATTGAAGAAGAAACAGCTTTAAGAAGAAACCCATGGAAGCTGAGATCTGGAATTAAGACATCACCTTGGGCCAAGAAAGGAGACCCACCCATGTGTACTGAGAGGGTGAGTTTGCCCCAGCAGTTGAAGAGGGTGGATTTCCCACCCGATGTTCAGGAAGAGTTTTGTTGCCCAGGATACAGGGAAGGTGAAGCAAATTCCTCAAATATTAGGGTGGTTAAGGTCAGCACCCCATAGGTCTGAGAGGGGTGCTCTGGTCCCCCATAGATTAGAGAAGGCCAGGTGGTCAACCCATTGCTCTGAGAAGATTGAACCTGTATGCCAAAGGTTAGGGAAGGCCTGGTGGTCAACTCGTTGCTCTGAGAGGGTTGAACCAGTATGCCAAAGGTTAGGGGGAATGTTGTCTTCACCTCACTGTACTAGGGGGGCTAAGACTCTAACCCAAAGATTGGGTAAGGTGTGGCAATCACCCCAACACTCTTGGAGGGTGAAGTCTGGAGCTTGGTCGACACCCAGATGCTTGACCAGGGTGGAACCAAGGAAATGGCCATTGGGCAAGTCTGTGGAAAGGGTGGGTCCCTATGTGGCCCCAAGGAGAAGAAACCATCATCTTAAGAATGACTCTCAGACTTTGAAATCGAATGGAGGAAGCCCTGCAGGTTTACTGAACTGTAGAGGATCCATGACTCATGTTTAATCTCCCAATTTCTCCTATGGTAATGAAAATGTTTATCCTTTGTCTTTCTATTTATATATTGGATGTAGTTAAATGATTTTGTAAGTTTCAGAGGTCTACAGCAGATGGCATTTTGCCCAAAGACAAACTGCATTTCTTTAAACTGGTTATGATATGATTTTGTACTTGCATTGTTACTGATTTAAGGTTTTTTGAATATTGTAATTTTTTTTGGAATTCAGAGGGTAGTGTTGCAGTTTGGCAGTTTGAGGTAATTATGAGTTCCAAAAATAGATATTGGATCATGCTTGTAAACTGGTCTGCTAATCTGGGCATGATTAAGTTATGATTAGAACATTAACTGGGCCACATCAGTAGGGAATTGAGCCCCACTCCTTGGTGGGTGGGGGAATCAAATATAAAAGGCAAGGCAAAAGACAGAGAGAGAAGTTTTGATGTTGGAGTTCTGTTGTGGAAGGAGAGAAGGCTCTAGGATAGAAATGAGCCATTCACTGAGAGTTCACAGCTGACCTTGTGGAGGAAACAGAGGAGCTAAGCCCAGAGAGAAATGGAGTGCCAGGAAGAGAGGAACCCAGGAAGCCTGAACCCTGGCAAACGTCGGCAGCTGTCTTGCAATGGACTTTGGTGAGGGAAGAAACTTATGCTTTATGGCCTGGTAACTGTGGACTTCTACCCCAAATAAATACCCTTTATAAAGACCAACCAATTTCTGGTATTTTGCATCAACACCCCTTTGGCTGACTAATACAACCTTCACACAACATCCTTCAGACCCCCAAAAGACATATGCTTTTTATTTGAAAAATACATTCCTTCCATCTCATATCATAAAAGATTTAAGTAATTTCAGAAACAATACTTAGTACAGAGTCTCATCAAAATCACTTTTAGTTTTGGTCTGTCCTGATGCTCAACTCACCTCCATCTGTGGGCCTGTGAATCCTTGAGAACAAGTTATCTGCTTCCAATATACAATGGAGAGGCAGGTATAGGATAAACATTATCATTTACATAGAGAGAAATTGGAAGGAAAACAGGGGTCATGGGTCTCAAACAGTTCTGAAACACTGCATGGCATACTGCACTAGATTTCAAGTCTGAGAGTCATCTGTGGAATGATGGATTGTGTTCTAAGTCTGATGGTGCAGCAGCCCCAAAACTGCCAGTTGATTGTGCAGCTACCTTGCTCTTCCCAAGCATTGAAGTGAAAACTCCAACCTTTTCTAGCATTGGGGTGACAGCTAGACTCTCTGCAATACTCAGATCAGAGGATTAACCCTCTCAGAACACTGGGGTGACAGCCAGATTTTCTGAAATCTCTGGAGCACAGACTCATCCCTCTTGTTACAGTGGGTCAGTAGCCAGACCCTCTGGAATTCCTTGGGAAAATACCGCACCCTGTCTGAAGCCTGGAGTGGCAGCTCTCTTCCTGAGCAACAAGGCAGAAGGCTTGCCCCTACCATGTACTGAAACAGACTCATCCTTTCCATACACATGGTTTGACCCACATATTGACCCAAAGAACATGTCTTTGGTCCAGACTTGGCTTCCATGGTTCTGTCCTTGAAGTGATTTTTCCTCCAATCCGTCCATTTTCGGTTCCTTTTAGTCCAGGCTGGTAGTGGTTCAATTCATACAGATCTCACAAAAGAACTTGTCAGTTTTGCATGTAGTATGCAGGGGACCAAGCCATCAGATGAAAGAACTTTCCACAGATAACTGCATTCCCAATCCTTACTTGCAATGAAATGGCTGAATGGATCTATGTTTTCAGTAAACTCTCACATGGAGCACTAGTTTCTGCAAACTCACTTTTCAGAAGTTCAGAATTATCCAAGCCACCAGTTTCTGGTTTTGTTATGATCAGGAGTTCAGTTTGCAGCATATCCCATTCCTCTCACATTTTACTATAAGCTGTAGGGAGAAACTAGGTTGTATTTTCCACACTTAACTTGAAAATCTCAGCTAAATATCCAAGCTCACCGCTGTCAAATTCTGCTTTCCATCCAACATCAGGACTTAATTTTGCTAAGTTCTCCGCATTTTAAAACAAGAATTGTCTTTCTTCCAGTTTCCAATAACACATAATTTTCCTCTAAGGCCTCATCAGAAGTACCTTTAGCAGCCAGATTTCTACCAACAGTCTCTTCAAAACAATCTAAGCCTTTTCCATCAAATAGCTCACAATCCTTCCAGTCTCCACCAATTACACAATTTCAAAGATGTTTCCACAGTTTTGGTATTTGCAATACCAGCACCCCATGCTTTTGGTGCCAAAATATGATTTAGTTTCCTAGGATTCTTAAAGCAGATACCATAAAACAGTGGACCTCGAACAATGGGAATTTATTAGGTTATAGACGTGACACCAAGAAAATGTCCAAATCAAGTCATCATCAAAGTGATGCTTTCCTCCCTAACACTGGCTGTGGCTGATCCTTGGCTCCTCTGCTGCATGGCAAGGCACAAGGAGGCATCTGCTGGTCTCCTCTTTCTTTTCTGGGGTTCATAGATTTCAGCTTTTTTATTCTGTGTCTTTCTCCCTCTCTATCTCTGTATGCATTCTGTTTATAAAGGACTGCTGTAATAGGATTAAGACCCAAACTCCCATGAGTTAGGTGATTCCTTAAGTGAAGTAGCCTCATCAAAATATCCTACTTACAATGGGTTTACACCCACAATAATGAATTAGATTTAAGAACATGTTTTCTGGGGTACCTATAGCTTCAAATCACCACACTTCCCGACAGGGTAAAAAGAGACTACATAATATGAAGTGCATGCGATCAATCAATTTGAAATAACTTTTTGTTTAGTTTCTTGTTACTTATTATAAAAGAGTAGATTGTAAAATGTGAAAGGAATATTCAGCACAATGTGAGAATGTATTCTAGTTTGTATGGAAGTGAACTAATATAGGAGATTGAAACAATGATCTTGAAACTATCACAGATTGTTAGACAGATGAAATGCCAGAAGAAAAGTGGTCTAAGTGTCCTCTGAAGATGAGATCCAAAGTAGTTACTGTTTGGGGCATTTGGTAATTCAGTTTATTGTCTTCAAGGCAGACATAGTATTTCGTGTGAAGTATGAGGTGCATAAAAATAACAGGAAAAATTTCGATGACATTCTGGAAACAGCCAAATTACTGGCATAGAAAACTTTGCGGTAGTCAAGGGTTAGATTTCAGGAGAAGGGTTGACTACAAAGAGGTCAAGAGGAAATTGTGGGTGATTTATCTGTTCTTTAATTTGATTGCTTTCGTGGTTACAAGGTTGTCTACATTTAAAAAACATATAAAAATGTGCAATAAAATGTGAATTTCATAAATAAACACAATATAAAAAGTATTGTATGAAACATTTTTTGCAGAGGTAGAAATATTTAAAACAGCATGGTATATTTTATTATAAGTACATAATGATATATTGACAAGAGGAACTGAAAGTGTGTTCAGGAATGTAGTTACCTCTGCAGAGGAAGGAATATACAAAGGGAGTTTCAACTTTATCCATAAAACTTTATTTCTGAAATTGAAAAAATGATTTGAGGTAAATATAACAAAGAGTAGGGAAGTGAAAACCTCGTTGAACAAAGAATAAAAACTATTTGAGAAAATTAAATTGCCAGAGCTGCTGACCTTCTTTATTCCCCCTTAAGTCAGCAATCAAGCCAACCTCTTGATGTACACAAAAGCTGAACAGTATTATGGGAATGAGTGTGTGTAGTTAGGTGAGATAAAAAACATTCCCCTATATAAATCATGTCAGGTGTAAATTGTTTCGACCTGTCCTCTGAATCATTGGTGATTTGCCCTTTAGTAGAAGAGTGTCTTGTAATAGCAAAAACAAAGGAATAATTTTCACAGTAGTGCACAGATTTGATTATAAAAGTTTGAAGCTTTGGCATCATTGATAAAAATGAAAAGATACAATAAAATATAACAATTATTGACATTGTGGTAGAGAGTACAGTGGTTCCCCCAAGATTTCCATAGAACCTGTGACTATGCAACCTTAAATGGCTAATGGTTTCTTGCAGATGTGATTATGTTAAGGAATTTAAAATGGGGAGATTATCATGGATTATTTGTGTATATCCAGTGTAATCACAAGGATATTGAAAAGAGTGAGTCAATAGGGTCAACATCAGATAAACAGATGTGGCGGTGGAAGCAGAGGTTGGAGTGATGCACTTTGAAGATGAAGGAAGGCACCACGAGACATGGAATACAAGCAGCTGGAAAGGCAAGGAGAAAGTTTCTTTCCTGGAGACTCCAGATGGAACCAGGCCTGTGCCACCTTTCCTTTAGCCCATGAATCTGATTTAGACGTCTCCACTCCAGAACTGTAAGATAATAAATTGTGTTGCCTTAAGTCAATAAGGTTATGGTAACTTGTTTCATTAGCAGTAGGAAATTAAATAGATATAGGGAGTAATGTGTTTTTTTTTAAATGTAGAAACATAATCAAATTCATGAAATTCATAATCAAATTCAAATTTTTAATGTAAAAACAATCAAAATCAAAAATCACTTTGTCTATAGTATATTGATTCATCTGCATAATTTTTTCATATGGGAAGGATTATAATGATAAATAGAAAATAGTCAAACTCATCGTGACTTTTTAAAATGAATTGCCCATATTTTTTAAAAATTGTAATACTTAATACAGATGCATATGTAAAATAGTTTCCATTTATTTATCGTTAGTAATGCCTCAATTAACTGAAGGTCCTAGAACTCAGACACTATTTAGAAAATTTGTTAGTAACCTTTTTCCCTTTAATCTTAAGAAGTTCTAAAGAAACTAAGATGCAAAAAGGTGCAATGTGAAAATAAGGAACACTGTCACAACACAATACTTTAATTATGACATAGTGACAAATAAGAAACAAATTCATTTAAATTGCCCTCATATTTATATAAAATCAGTCAAATAGTTTCTTACAATGTTCCTGATAAGATGCATTTAAAAAGGCCAGAGTTTTAAAACATAAATAATATTGTCCTTTAAATATTTTTGCAGTTACAATGATATTTATGTGTATGTATGTTCATACATATGAAATTTACTGATTAAATGAAATTTACTGATTAAAAACAGATTTAGTATCCTAGAGGAGAGTGGTATGGTATGTTACAGAAAAGATCTTCGGATATGCAGACTATTTTCAAAATGAGGTGGTAAAACTTTCTTCTTGTCATTGCATGCATTCTACCCATGTAGAATGTAGTTCCCATGTGTGCACTTTTCTCAAAATTTTATTAACATATCGACTCTCAGTGTGCTTTAGTGTACTGTAAGAAAAGAGAGGATCGTGAACAGCTTACTGGTCCTAGGTTGCGTTCTGTAGTGGCTGTTATAAATGTTGTTACTTTGGACCGTAGTACAGCTGAGTCTTTGTCAATTTCTAATACTCAAGTACTTCCTTTTTTGATCAACTGACCATTTAATGTACAAATATTTGCCTGTTACATTTCACCAAGATCAGGTCCCAACTCAGAACAGGTCCCAATTCAGAACTTTTGGAGAATGAGAAGGTGTCCTTTATGTGCAGACCTTTTTCCCATATGACTCCTTAAAAGACTTTGGATTTGCTTCCCCAGCTTTATAATTTATATAATTATAATCAATATATAATTTATAATTCATGGCATTCAGGTAAAGAAGGGATCGATACATGATTAAGTATTTTTGTGTTTTCCAACTACTTGCAAATTTCCTCAAGAGTATAAAAATAGTTTCCCTGTTTTTCAGACTTTCAACGTGGAAAAGCTTTCCAGACAAAGATTGAAATTAATTTCCTGGCCTATGAGGGACTTTGATAAATAGTCAAGCTGGCTTGATGCAAGCAGTTGCCCTATATACTCACACCTCAGAAATATTGTGGGTTTGGTTCCAGCCACCTCAGTAAAGTAAATATCACAATAAAGCACGTCACATCAATTTTTTTGGTTTCCCAATGCCTATAAAGTTTATGTTTGCAGTATAATGTATTCTATTAAGTGTGCAATAACATTATGTCAAACAAACAATGTATTTACTTTAATTTAAAAATACTTTATTGCTAAAAATGCTCACCATCATCTAAGCCTTCGTCCAGGCTCATTGAGGTTCTGGCCTCAATGTTGATGGCTGCTGACTGATGAGGGTTATGGTTGGTGAAGTTTGGGGTGGCTGTGGCAAATTATCAAAGTAAGACATTAATGAAGTTTGCCATATTGATTGACTCCTTCTTTCACTTGAACTTAGAAAGCATTATAGGGTTATTAATTGGCTTGATTTCAATATTGTTGTGTTTCAGGGAATAGGGAGGCCTGAGGAGAGGGACTGGTATGTGGGAACTGCTGGTCAGTGGAGCAGTCAGAATTCACACATTTATTGATTAAGTTCGTCCATCTTATATGAGTGCAGTTCATGGTGCCTCAGAACAATTACAATTGTAACATTGAAGATCACTGCTCACAGATCACCTTAAAAGATAAAATAACAATGAAAAATTCTGAAGTATTGTGAGAATTATCAAAGTGTGACACAGAGCCAGTGAAACACATGCTGCTGGAAATATAGCACTGATGGTTTTGATTGATGTATGGTTGTTACAAACCTTCAATTTGTAAAAAATGGAATATTTCTGAAGTGCAATAAAGTCAAGTGCAGTCAAACAAGGTGTGCTTGTATTTATGTTTGGGAGATTTCCTGAGACTTTTCAGAGTGGGTACAAACATGCTATTTTGAAAGGTTTAAAATAAATGTAGGCATACACTCAACAAGGCAGATAGATAGGAAATTTGTAAAGTTCCACAGATTCATCATTGCCGCTAATGCCCATTTTGTCTGGAATCAAGTTGGGTAGCAAAACATCAAATGGAATTTTAAAAAATATGTACTAGTTAAGATTTGTGCAGAACCTGTGCTGTAGTGGCCTGGTGCACTATTCTTGGCTCTTATGAATCTGATATCTTGCAAATAGGAGACTGGGATTCTCCAACAAAAAATATCAATGGGTACTGGCCACAATCAAGCAAGAAGTACATTTGTTAGTTTATGCTTTGTTAGATATTTTGCAGAACATGATTAGGAAATGCTAAAGAACTCAATTTTCAGGTGAACAAGGCTTAGAGTCTGGTGATCAGTTTTATAAGAAGTTTTCTGAGTGGAAGACGTCACTCAAAAATCTCTGACAATTGTCTTATCAGTGTCTCCTGACTACCACTGTGTCGGTCAAAAGCAGAGATCTGTTCAGGATCTATACATTCCAATGTTAGGCTCTGTGGTTCTTCTGCTTTTAAATGTCATTACTTCTGTTTTTCTCTTAGAGAAGTTGATCAATAACCCACTTCCCACTTGACCTCAAGATGAGTGGCACAAAAAACAAAAATTAAAATTAAAAAAAAACACAACAACAACAAAAGATGAGTGGGAACATCATCGTTCTTCTCATAGCTGCTTTCACCTCCTTGTTCTTTAGGCTGTAGATGGGAGGATTCACTAGGGGAGGGATTTCACTGTACTGCATGGAGAGGATCAACTCCGATTGGGATCGTGAGGGTTGCATTAGATGGTGACGACAAGCAGCCAGAAACAAGGTCACTGCAGTGAGGTGGGAGAGGAGGTAAAGAAGCCCTTGGCTCGGCCTGTGGAGCTGATGCTCAGGATGGTGGAGCCTGGCTCTTGGGGTCAGCAAACAGCCTGAGGAGGAACTCTAATAGTTCTGTGGTTCTCCAAGGCCATTTACAGGCTATGCTCTTTAGAAATAAACTGGGCATAGGACTGAAATCTCTTCTTTCCACAACAGTTGCCAGGAGGCATGATCTTGTTCTCTTTCACTATGTATAGCTTCCAACTTGGTCTGATCTTCATTTTCACAGGTGTCATATTGGCCCTTAATGATTCCATGGAGTCCTTGTCTTCCCTGGCTCTCTGCTGCACCATCTCTGAGCTTTGGATCAGCCCCACTTAGTTCTGTCTTGATAATGTCATTAAGCAAATTTAATATAGACTATAAAGGTCTGCTGGAAATTTTCTCCATGTCTAAATATGCCATCTCCTTCAGCTGGGCCTTTGTGGTCCACAACACTCCCCAACATACTTTAGGAATTCTGGAAGACATCCTGGAGAGGCAGATGCAACTCTATGTTCACCTGAATCACCCTGTCTCTTCCTCTACCATTCAAAACCCTCTGATGGTTTCTCAACTGCTTATGTTAGCTAGCATGCTGTGTTTGTTTAACAGTTTATAATTCTATAAATGGCCTACACAAGTTTTCCATTATGTGTGTGTGTGTGTTTTGAGTGGATATTGTTGAGTGAAAAAGACTACTGAACTCACTTCATAGGTTAGTATTTTAAGGCCAGTGATTACATTTCATGTTTAGAGCCACACACTGATTAGTTCTTTGAACAATGATCATTTGACTTTGCCTCATTTGATTGCACGAGCTTTTCTAATGTACCATATGCTTAGAGAAAAGAATCAAAACTTCTCTCTAGGAATTCCAGGTCCTAATTAAGCCAGCATTAATCACCTTCCCAGGTACATTCCACACTGTTCCCCAGACACCTCTCCTCTTGACAATGATCCTCCTGTTTCTCTGACATTGTTCATGCTGATATATGGTCAGGCTATATAGTGATATGTGAGTTTGGTGTGGTTTTTGTCTCTAAAATGAGAGTGCAGTTTCATGGAGGGTAGGTATTGTTCTTACTTTCTATCCCCATAGCGCAAACACATACACATACTGTCAAACACACGTTCTATTTCACTCTCACACACAAACAGTGAACAATGCACAATAGAGACTCAGCCAATAATTATTAAATGTATTGGGACAGATTTAGAAAAACTTCTTGAGGATTATCTCCAGCCCACCAAACATCTTCAAGTTGCAGTCATGGGATCCAAAAAGGAGGCATGGGGTAACAGATGTGGCTCAAGCAGGCTATCACTTGCCTCCCACATGGGAGGTCTCAGGTTCAGTTCCCGGTTCCTCCTAAAGAAGACAAACAATGAGCAAATGTCAAGCAAAAATAATGAGCAGACAATGAGCAAAAACAACAAGCAGATAACAAGCAAAACAACAAGCAGACAATGAGGAGACAATGAGCAAAAACAATGAGCAGACAATGAGCAAAACAACAAGCAAGACAACAAGCAATCAACAAGCAGACAACGAGCTAAAAAAGCAAAACGAACAGGAAGCAGATGTGGCTCAAGCAGTAGAGCACCCGCATCCTACATGAGAGGTCCTGTGTTTGGTTCCCGGTTCCTCCAAGAAAAAAACACAAATGACAACAAGCAAACAACAAGCACAAACAATGAGCAGACATTGAGCACAAACAATGAAAACAACAATGAGCAAACAGACGAGGGAGCCATCTCAGTGGGGAAATAAAGGCATGGATTTAGGAAAAACAGGGAGGGATGGAGTGCTTAACATCTCAGTTTAGCCAGCCTCACCTGGGACTGTTAATTACACTCACTAATATGCCAGGCACTGAAGGACAAATATTACATGACCTCACTGATATGACTTAAGCACATTGAGCAGACTCAAGAGCTGGAGTCTGGAAGATAGGTTTACAGGAGACAGAAAGGGAGTAGAGTGTGGTGAGCTGATGCCCACATGGGCAAAATATATGATAAGGTAGAAAGGTGTGGTTGGGCATTGGATGGCATAAGAGTGGTGCAGTGATGTGATTGGGATCAGTGGTGCTGGTCTGTGAGTGGGATTAGGGTAGGGTGTTGGGTTGTACTATCAGTGAAACCAGATGGAGGGTTGGAGGAAGGAACAGGTGAACTCTGGAGAATTGCAGATCTGTGATTAAAACTACAATGTTGGGGATGTTCTTTTGGCCAATATGGCAGGGGAGGGTAAATGGTGTAGGGCATCATTTTGGGGGGAATATACAAATGGGGTATGCCTCTATGGAATATGTAATTGCCACCTTGTCATAGCGCATTAACTTTGTTTGTGGAGGCCAACACAATAAACAAGAAAATATTAATCTCCCATCCTGGGGAGTCCTCCTATGTTCTCAATTAGAGGGAAAAGAGTCCATCGAGAACAGAGACAGTACCCAATAAAAGGAAGCAGACCAATATGTCAAACCCTCAATATTACTGGAAGTAAATATGAATCTTATTCTTCATAAATTGAAACTTAGTGGTTACCATAGTTTACAAAGGGAGGGGGAAAGAAGAATAGAATAGATGGAACATAGGGCATTTCTAAGGCATTAGAATTGTTCTGCATGATCTTGCAATAATGCATACAGGCCATTTTAAATTTTGTCAAAACTTATAAAAGTGAACAGTCCAAACTGTACACCATAATGTAAACCTTTGACCATGGTTGGTAACAAGGCTTCAATATTTGTACGTCAATTGGAACAAATGTTCCATCCCCATGTAAAATGTTATTAAGAGGGGAGACTGGAAATGTGGGAGTGTGTGGGATATATAGTAATCGCCTATATTTTCTATGTGACTTTTAAGCTTCTTTGAAGATAAAATGGAAAAAAGAAGATAGTGGGGGAATATATGGAAGAAATTTTTACTGTACATGCAAGAGATCTTACATTGATGAAAGATACAATGTCAAAATTTTTTATATTATTTCAATTTTTTTAAATGTTTTTTTAAATTTGTTATTTTTAAGACTATTATTTCATTTTTTTATTAATTTTATTTTATTATTTTTTTTTTTTT
>JAQZBX010010202.1:0-44682 GCA_029593785.1 Cabassous unicinctus | reverse complement strand
CTTTTTAAAGAACAGAGTTCCCAGATTATCCCATTCCTCCCCTCACCCCCCAACACACATTGCTTCCCCTGTAACATCTTTTATTAGTGTGGTATTTTTGTTATAACTGATGAACCAATATTGATACATTACTGTTAACTAAAGTGCATAGTTTACATTAGGGTTTACTCTTTGGGTATATAATTTTATGTATACAGTATCCTCTTTTTTCTTTCTTTCTTTCTATTTCATTTATCGCCAGTCTAATCTTTTTTACTTCCTTCCTTGTGCTTGCTTTGAGTTTAGTTTGCTCTTCTTTTTCTAATTATTCCAGTTTTGAGGTTAGGTCTCTGATTTGAAGTCTTTTTTCTTTTTTAATATAAGCATTTCCCTCTCAGCACTGCCTTTGCTGCATTCCATAAGTTTTGGTAGGTTGTAATTTCATTTTCATTTGCCTCAAGATATTTCCTAATTTTGCTCCTGATTTCTTCTTTAACCCTTTGATTGTTTAAGAGTGTTGTTTAGTTTCCACATACTTGTGAACTTGCCTTTTCTCCCTGTTATTGATTTCTAGCTTCATTCCATTGTGGTCAGAAAATATAAACTGTATGATTTCAATATTTTTGAATTTGTTGAGACTTGTTTTATGACCTAACATATGCTGTATCCTGGAGAATGATCCATGTGCATTCGAGAAGAATGTGTAATCTGTTTTCGTTGGGTACAGTGTATCGTTATTGTTGACATAGTTGGTCTAGTATATCATTCAAGTCCTGTACTTTCTTAATGATCATCTGACTAGATGTTCTATCCATTATTGAAAGTGGTGTGTTAAACTCTCCTACTATTAATGAGTGCAATTTACAGTTTTTTACCATAATTTATCAACTTCTTCCTGCTCTTTCTTGGATGCTATACAGTGTTCTTCTAGCCTCTGGAGTTTCAATATAGTTGTTTCAGATAGTTCTTGCCTGTTTAATAGTTGTTTTGGTGGAAAGATTGGGTCCTGGAGCTCCCTACTCCACCATCTTCCCCAGAAGTCTGGTCCAGTCTTTTTTCAACTCTCCCAGGAATTTGCTCCATCAATTATTCCCTTTATCTCCTATATCCTCAACTTCTTATTGCCTATTTGCTCTTTCTCTTATATCCAGAAACCCACTTAATGCTCTTTCATAACATTAAAATAAATTTATATTTCCTCTTGAACCTGAGTTGCCCCCACGGACCATCCCTTCCTTTTCATTTAAGGTAAATGACTTGAAAGACAGGTCTGTACTATCTCAAGGTTCTCACCCTTCCCATTTACAACAAGCCACAATCTGACTTAATGCCCTATCTGATGGACACGTATAGAACCACTCTTCTATTTTTTTTTTTTTTCCTAATTATTGCTCTGTCTTTTCCTTTCCAGTCTCCCACATGGGTTCCTCTTTTGTTTGCCCCTTAAATATTTTACCCTTGCCTCACCTTTGGTCCTGTACTATGCTCATTCTACATACTCCTTATGTAATTTCATTTACTCCTACTGTTAAAACACCACCCTCATGAGGTAACTCCCAAATCTGTATTTTCAGCCCATATTCTCTCTCATTGCCTATCAAATTTATTTACTTGGATAGCTCACAGGTACTGAAATCCAACATATCATTCAGTCATCTTTTTTTCAACAAATAATTATTGAGAATGCACTTCATACTAGTATTCCAGAGTGAACAAGACAGTAAGGCAAGTCTTTTATCTTAAGCCCTGTCTCTCACTACTTTCCTCAATTAAAATTTTAGGCTATAATAATACCAAAATTTCTGCAGTTTGCGGCTTTCTGTTTTAAATATTAAACACCTGGAATTTCTAAACAGGCTAATCTCCCAGCCTGGAATTCTCATCCCATGTTTGCTTCAACTTTTAAGACTTCAGGAGAGTTCTTGCCTTTCAAGAAGCCTCCCCTGCATTCCTATCCAGGACTAAGTGCCCTTGATCACTGCACTTACTAGGATATGCTAAAATTATCTATTTGCATGTCTTCCCCACCAGATATCCAGGGCAGGGATTATGTCTCTTCAGTGAATAGCATAATGCTTGGTACATAGGTAATAAATGTTTGGGGCAGCCAAACTGAAATGTAAGCTCTCCTTTCTTTAAAGACCTGAAATACTGAGGTATTTCTAACTCTCTGCAGTACTGTTGCGCATATTCACTTGTAAATACCAATTGCACTCCCACCCTCTTGATAATACCAGTTTGTTTCTCGAGCATGCTGTATCTTTTTCATTTTCAAGATCCCTCAAAATCATGTACATTAATAGGCACTCAAGAAATATTGGTTGAGGGAGTGGATGTGGCTCAAGTGGTTGAACGCCCTCCTTTCACATGGGAGGTCATGTGTTCGGTTCCCGGTGCCTCCTGAAAAAACAAACAACAAGCAAAACAAAACACCAACTCTGGGAAGCCAATGTGGCTCAGTGGTTGAGCACTGGCTTCCCACATAGGAGGTTCTGGTTCAATTCCCAGTCCCGGTACCTAAAAAAAAAAAAAAATTGGTTCAACTGAAATGAACAGAGAAAACACTCCCACATCTAAATCCTCTATCTCTAGAATCTGTTAGTGGGGTTCAATGCCAGGATTTCACAGGGGTCTTTCATTCACAGCCCAAGCCCAAAACATTGGTATCAAAGATGTCCTTACTGTTTTTTTAAGCTCTGGATTTGTCACAAGAGACTACTCTGATTGCATGCATGGGGTCTCCCATCCATATTTAATTCATAAAACAAGGAAAAAGGATGGGACTCAGTGGAATAAAAACTTCCTTTGACCCACTGAATCACTATGTACCGTATTTCCTTCTACAGTGTCTTAAATCCAGGCTTTTATGGCCCAAGTACATTCCCAAAATGCACACTCTTATATTCACTCATGAGAAGCTTCACTTTCAATGTAAAAGTGCTTGAGCTTTCTGTGAAAAGAATGATGTAAACACAAGACATTATCACCAACATCCTCCAGATAACCTCATGAGATAAGTATTAATGTCAGAGGGAACATTAGAGGAGGAAAAGTCAGCTGATTTGCTCAAAGTCAGAGGCCAAAGTAAGAGCCAAGAACAGACTGACTCCAAGAGCCCTGTGCTTGTATCCATTGCCAGACCAATATTTTCAAAAAGTCTTTCTTAGGGTATCAAGAGAGTCCAAGAACTTTATATTCTTTCTTTTTTGGACTGTTTTTGCCCCAACTTTTTATATCTCTCTTATCAATATTTCTTCTCAAACGAGAACTGAAGAGGGGCCACATTGGGTTTGTTCACTCTGCATGGCAGAACAGACAGACACAACGAACTAGGCTAGGAAGGAAAAGAGGCTTTGTTCACTGGCAGGAGACCAGAAATATAGTCTCAAATCAGCCTTCCCTTTAAGGGTTTTTCTTACAGCTTTTATTCAGATTGAAACAAAGAAAGTTAATTAGAGTGACAATCCTAAGAAGGGTCTGGAAAAACCAGTTACTCTTAAAATATGCATGGTACTTGCGGTTGGGTAATTCTGTGGTGATAAGGATGGGGGTTGGTAAGGATGTGAAGGTACAGATAATGACTGATGCCAGTAAAGATGAGGAAGTTATACATTTTTGGTGGAACTAAATCTGGTTAGCTCTGCTTGCCTCCTATCAGGTGAGGAAGAGTCACATTGAATTTTTCTAATATCAGGTTTAGTGCAATGCCTTAATATTTAAGCTATACATAGTTTTTCTAGTACAAAGGACAGGACTCAGTGGAACCAAAAAAGAATGGCAATGGTCACATAGCAGCCCCCACCTGTACAGCATCTGGGCTACTACTGAGGCTCACTCAGACATACTCCAACTTTCTTCCATCCAGGGCTCTCAACTGAGGCAGCTCAGAGTTCTGCCAGCTTGAGTTAATTCAGTTCTTGAAAATTGCTGTGTTGTCCAAGTATGGCATGCTTCATTTAATTCATTCTCTTCAGTTCTGTCTCATACAGGTGGCCCATATAACTTCACAGAGATCCTACTTTCCAAATAGTTTTTCAAAGCTGACACATTACATTTATTAAAACGATTCTGACTAAATCTCCAAACTATTTTGATGGGGCCCTCACAACAGAATCATGTACTGAGCAGTAGAAATCTGATGGACTGAATTAAGCTCCAAGCCCTAAAACTTTATATAGCCAAAAGAAAAAAAAAATCACAATTCTCTGGAAGGATTTAAGCCTCAGGTTGAGAACAACGAGAAGGGGGAAGGGAAGGAAAACAAGAAAGTGAAGAAAAGGAGAAAGAAGAAAAGAGAAAAGGGGGAGGGGAACAAAACTTTTCTTTCTGAAAAACCAGTAACTTGTTTTCTAGATTTAAGGGGAAGTACAAAGATATGTTAAGGTGCTATGGCTGATAACTGATATGTTTTTATTCTATAGGAAGGGCATAACACATCATTTATTCAATAACTAATTAACGACTGACTGCATAGGATTGGGGACACCAAGATGAATAAGAAATGTATACAATTGTAATTCACAGAGATAACACCTTTAATCCAAGGCAGGCATATACAATGGAAAGGGAGGAAAGGAATTTGGAAAGTCATTAGGTCTTCATCTTGTCTTTCTTAATTTGAGTCCAAGTAGGCAACACAGTCTATAAGGAAGATTTGTAACCTAGAGATCCCAGACTGAGTTTCACTGGCACGAAGACCTCATCCCTCCTTCCCATTGGTTGGCACATAATCATAACAACCAGTGGTGTGCGGTAGATGTTTAACAACCAACTCTCTAGGGGGAAATTTGTGATTTGTAGCATTTATCCATTATCATGATGCAGATAACTCCCACAATGGCTGAATTCAAGTTACCAACATGACATCACTGAACGTGGAGCTGTGAAGAGAATAAACATAAATAACCTCAAGAGGATATATAACAATAAAATGTAGTAAAAATAATTAGGAAGTGAAGTTACCTTTTTTAAAAAATAATAATTTAATTTTTAATCATGGCTGTGTTTAACAACCAACTCACAAAGCTCTGGAAAATTTAATAATTATGAGCTCTAATGGCCAGCTCCAATATAAACCTGGACTCACATCCTAGGCATTCCAGGGAACAAGGGTAATAATCCAGATACATGTTTATTAAAAATCTGTTCCTTGCTTCACTCCCTACTATTCTTATCCCCATCTGCGGCAGTTTGATATTATTGATGAATTCCAAAAAGAAATATAGATTATGTTTATAAACTGGTCTAATTCTTAGGCATCATAACCCTTTGATTGTGTTAGATTCAGCTGACACCTGATTAAATTATGTTAAGATTAGGGCTTTGATTGACCATGTCATTAGGGCATGCAGGGCTGAGTCCCCGCCCCCCTTGGTGGGCCGATAAAACAGAGTCTCATACAGAAGTAGACACACAGAACACAGAGGAATAGAGAATGCTCCTTAGACAAGGCAGAGGCCCCAGGAAGAGAGATGAGCCTGATAGTCTACAGCTGACCTTGTGAAGAGACCAGAGCAGCTAAGCCCAGAAAGAAATGAGCCCCAGGAAGAGAGACAAGCCTTATGCCAGCCTACAGCTGAGATCAGAAGAAGCTGGGACCACGGAGCCTTAAGAGGAAGAAGGAAGGCTGAACCCTCGCAGACAACATCCACTGTTTTGCATCAACATGTGGCAACAGACTTTGGGTGAGAAAGTACCTCTTATGGTACCTTGATCTGGACTCTTTAGGGTCTTGTGACTGTAAGCTTCTACCCCAAATAAATACCCTTTATAAAAGCCAACAGATTTCTGGTACTTTACATCAGCACCCCTTTTGGCTGACTAATACACCATCCTACTCAGATCAAGACTGGAAATGACTAGCCCAGGTTAGTTGTGCCCCTCCCCTGACCCTTTTCTCTTCCCCTAAGACTCTCAGTAACTCACACTACTCCTCAACCAGGAAGAGAGACCATGAGTAGTGCTGAAATGCAACAGACTGGGTTTGCTGATCATGAGCAAAAACTTTGTAAACAGTCAACAAGTGGGGCTATTATTAGTAGTATTGTTGCTCAGTGTTCTATATCATTTGATTCAGAGATGCTACCTTATTTAAATGGAATTTTTAGGCTTCAAACTATTCTTAATATTAGCAGATTTTAAGGCTAGAAAGGACTAAGGAGGTGCAGAGAGGGAGGGGCAGTGGTGGGGGACACTCCATCTGGAAAAGGAGGGTGGGTCTGCCCACAGTTGACTACCAAGTGGCCATTTCAAGCTCCCAAGTTGACCACCAAGTGGCCATTTCAAGCTCCCAAGCCCAGCCTCTGCAGCCTGCTCATGTGCCTTCCCATCCTACTCCTTACTCCTGGGTTAAGAAACAGTTTTTCTGGGGGCTTATTTACCTATAAACTGGGAAAATGTTACTTGTTTCTGGGAAGATGTTTAAAAAAAGTGGGGAGAAATTCAGAGCTACAAATTTATCACTTATCTCAATTCTAAAAGTCTGGACAATCAGTCATGAACTTGGTAGAACATGTTGCTACACCCACAGAATATGCTGTGATGGAAACAGCACACCTGATAGCACCCGGCAGTTCAATATAGATACAATGTGTGGCAGCCTGCACTGATAAAAACACATTCCAGCCTTTTATCTTTGATATATGTGATGAAACCAAAAAAGAAAGACATATACTTTTTTGACTCAAAAGAAAAATAGCTGGTTAATGTATTTGTTCTTTCACAATTTAAGTTTATGTCTCTCATCTGACATATTCATGTTCAAACATTCATTTGTGGGATGAAAGATTAGAACGTCATGTAAAGTTAACTTTCACTGCTCTGGTCTTGCCTAGTTAATTTTTTCATTATGACCTTGATGAAGACAAACTAATCAAATATGAATAGATGGAAGATGGGAAGAATAACTTATTCATATGATTTGGATAAGCCCAAAAACATTTTTCCAGGCTGGAGGAATGTTAGTTTCAACTAACAAGATGACATTTAGTAAACATGGATATAAACCAAGGTAGTTCAGTGAAAAAAAACACACAAACACATTTCACACAATTCTAACAAGCCCAATATAAACCAAAGTTGTGATGAGTTAAAGGAACTAAGATAATTTTGGTCGTAATTCATCATAAGGCTGTAGCACCCAGATTGAGGAAGGTTGAATGACAGCTGAAATTTTGATTCAGGTTGTTTTTTTTTTAAAGATTTATTAATTAATTTATTTACTTTTATCCATTTTAACCCCGCCCTCCCTGTTTCTGCTCTTTTGTGTTCATTCACTGGGCAATTCTCGGTGTCTGTTTCCTGCCCTCTCTTCTCACCCTTCTTCTCTCTTCACCAGGATTCGATCCTGGGAACCTCCGATGTGGGAGAAAGGCATTCTGCCACCTGTGCCATCTTAGTTCCTGGTTTTTTGGCGCATCTCATCTTGGCTTTCCCTTGTGTCACCCTCCTGTTATGTCATCATCTTGCTGCGTGGCTCAGTGGAGCCCGGCACGCCCGCGCATAGAGCCTGGGGTTCGCCCGCTCGCCGGGCCTGATGGTGTACCCGCACACCTTCTATATTTTTCTTTATTTTATGGGAGGTCCCAGGGACCAAACTCAGGTCCCTCCATATGGGAGACAGATGCCCAACCATTTGAGCCACATCCGCCACCTTGAACCAGGTTTTAATTACACATTTAATCAAATCATTAACAAATTGCTCAGATAGTATCAACCAATGCAAAGAAATGTACTAACAAACAGTCTTCCTCTGAAACAAAATTCAAATATACCATTTATTCCCTGGCATCCTTCCAATGTTTTCAAGCAGGTGTTCCTATCTCACTTCTTTCTGGACCCACAGAGACCCTTATTCTTTTACCTCTCTGTTGGATGCTTATATACCAGCCAAATCCTGTTCTACTTCCTTTCCCATCAAGTGCAAGCCCCATGGATCATAACTTCAGCCCCTTACTTTTCTTCATCCCTTCAGTCTCCAAAGAGGACTTATCTACATACATCCAACATGGGATTAATCAAGTCTATGGGGCTTTGCTAGAGAAAAACGATGCACATAGTACAACTAATATGTTCATGGTTGTCAGCAGTAACTGGCCACAAGGGCAACATTGCTAGGCAATTCTATTTCCTTCGAAGTAAGAGTATTTCAAACCTTCTCTGATGTACTGTTACACTAATTATTCTATCCCCTCTAGGCAGGTTCAACCCTCTTTGACAGTAGCAGGTGGCAGGAAGAGCAAGCAGCCACAACTGCTAGTAACCCAAGTCAACTCCATCGAGAGCACCAAAGCCACCAGGAGAGTGATCTGTGCGTGGAAAAGCCTATAATATGTGAAATGTGGATTCATGAACACTTTATTTATGCTGGTCATAAACATACCAGTGAGCACGTGGTCACAACCACAAACAGTGGGCAGGAGCCATGTCCAAAAAAGTCCTTAACTTTGCAGGTCCAAAGCATTTCCTTTACCTATAACTTGAATCTTTCCCCACATGTTCTTGGTGTCTGGGTTCAAATCCTAACTCTGCCACTTAGCTTTTTAACCTCTGGTCAATATTTAAACTCTCTGTGCCTCAGTTTCCTCATCTGTAACATGAAGATAATACCTACCTCACAGGGTTAAGTGGGCATTAAATTATAATTATAATTAACTATAAATTATTACAGGGCCAGGCTCACAGTGCTATATGTTTGCTATTATGGTTGTTGACCTGTGTACGGAAGCTACACAAACTTTCTCACAGTCATAAGAAAGTAAAAACTATATTATCTCTTACTCTTGCTTCTCTAAATAAATTGATGATGGAAAAATGGTCTTGCTATTGAATGAGCCACATCTGTCTAATTCTAATAATTGAAAATATTCTACCTTTCACAACAAAACAAAATTTACAAAATATTTCCAAACCTGCATGAAATCATATGGAACTATTTATGTTTCCCATCATTATTGCATAACCAACTAAGAGAACAATAAATATCCTTCCTGATCAGGACCACTATCATATCACTCTCCTATAATGTCTGAGCTCATCTCCCTATCCCACCACCTCTGCCAGTCCTGCTTTCTGCCCCAGCATCTCTGTATCTTTCTCCCCCTCTCTGCCTCTTCATCTAGTGCCTCACCCAGACAGAACCACCCCCATTTCACTGAACTCACCATGTACTCTCTCACCTTTGACCTTTCTAACAAGCTGATCATTCTTTCCGGAATACTCCCCTCCACACATTTACCTTGTTCCCTTGAGTAACCTATATTACTCTTCAGAATTTCACTTAGATGGTGTGTCCTTCAGAAAAATTTCCTTGACACCATCCACCCCTAATTACTAAGGCTGAATTTAGTGCTTTTACTATAGCCCTTGTCTTTCTACTGTTAGACCAGAAGTTCCCTGAGGGCAGGAATCATAGGCTACTTTTCCTCACTGCTTCCTTAGTTTCTAGCAGTATCTGCCATATACATGGTTTGTTTTCTATAAATGAACATTTGAACTATGAAATAAGAAGTTTATAGACCTGGACATGTTTGACACCTGGGAAGGGGACAAGGACAAAATTACTCTCACTGGCTTCAAATATCTATAGACATCATGGAAAATGAATGTTTATTCTACATAGCTTAACAAGGAGGCACCAGAACCAAGGGTGTAGGTTCTGAGGAGCCATATTTCAAACAATACTATGAAGAACTTTCCAAAATGTAGAGCACGAGCTACTTTGGGCAGTATTCAGCTCCTTATCACTGGAGGGGTTCACACAGAGGCTGACACAAATGACCTAGATGGTCCTTAGTTTCCCCACAAAGCTAAGATTCCAGGATTAATTAAACTATACTTCTCAGCACCAGGGTATGCTCAGGTAGGATAAGCATCTCCCTGGATACATAAAAGAGATCAAGGGCTATATGTTAATGTCACCATGGGCCTGCCACACCATGGAGTACCGGCACACACACAAAAAAATACTCAGAGGATTTTAAACAAAACAATAAAAACAATCTAATCCACAATCCAGCATTCCTACACAGGGGACAAGACACACAAGAAGCAAATCCAGATCTCCTGGGGTCATCTCCACACTACCTCTTTCATCCAGGAGAAGGCAATTTAACTTTTTAACTTTCAAGAAATCACATTAGAAGAAGTGGTTTCAACTTTAGATTTATTGCATTTTCCAAGGTTACGTCATTTGAGCTGGGCATAATCCAGAGGGACTCAAAGGGCCACATTGTAAACTGTTACAATAAATATTAATGAATATCATGCCTGATAAAACCTGTGATCTGCACACATGCACCCACACAAAAAGAAACTTTTCACCTTATATGGTTACTTTTAAAAATCAATTCTTTTTTCATTCCACTTTGTTGGTCTGCCAAACACACAGAGTACATCCACTTTAAAGACACCAATTAAAAATATTAACAACATGAAAATACATAAACGGTGGTTCAGAGCCAGGGGCACATAAACTGACATTGATTCAGGCAGTTAGTAAATGTAAAATGAGTAACACAAATGACTACATCATCCAAAAGGAACAATAGCCTTGAAAGTCAGAGTGATCTTCCTCCAACCCCACCCCATTAGTCCAACTCCCCTACCATGAGAGAACAATCTAATGATTAGAAGGAGGCAGGCAAAATAATTGCAAGAGAGAAAGAGGAAGGGGTTCAAGAGTGACTTGGGCAAGTTCTGAGAGGGTGCAGGCAGGGGCAAAGGAGTGAATTCATTTCACACTGCAACCTGGAGCAGCTCTGTTGTGTTTTTCTAATCCTCATCAGGAATGCTGCTTCTACGAGTGTTCAAAATTCTTGATTTTTCTCTTTGGATAAGGAAAATCATCTGTGCTGCCTAGCTGAGAAGCAGCTGTGGAAAGGGCAGTGAGCTGAGAGTTAGTCTTTGGATTGACATCCAGGTTCTGACACAACTTCTCTGAATCTGGTTTCCTCATCTGTAAAATGAGGATCCTAAAACCTACCTCATACAGTTAAGAGGAATAACTAAATCCAAGTGTTCAAAGGTGACTAACCCAGCTAGAAAAACAAACGGAAACCCTCCATGGTTATTTTTTTTCCAAAGAGAAAAGAACTACTTCCCTCTCTGGTACCCAGCAGGTTGAGCTACTAATACTTTTTTCATGTTGAACCTAACAAAGGTTGTTGTGGAGCCCATTATTATAATATCAAGAGGCATGATGCCTACACATTATAGACAATTTATGAAGGAAGGAGGAGGCAGCTAAGAAGGACGGGCAAAATAAATATCCAAGGGTAACCAGGCATAACCCCAGAAGGATGGACATGCTTCCTCAAGGCCATCCCCTCATCATCTCCTGGGGGTGGACTGAGTCTTGTTCCTACCACACTTAAAGAGTTTAGGGTCTCTACCACGGAACCACATTCATAATCTTACTCTTGGGTATTTCTTTTTTTTAAAAAAATCATTAGTACAAGCCTTTCCTTTAATTGTTCTCGACACAATTATCCCATACCCTCTGGGAGCTAACTTGTTTCACTAGAGTGCCACTATTCCTCTATTTTTGGGCTTTTTAGAAATGAAGTGTCTTTATTACAACTAATTTTGTTTCTTCCATCACTAAAGACCCTTTTTGGTCAGTAGCATTTTGGTTGACAGATTACTAAATTCAGTTTATCAGACTGCAAAAGAAATCTTACAGGTAGAAAACTGAGGGTCATAAAAGTCCAGAGAATTGATGCAACCTATATAATAAATTAGAACCAGAAAAAAAGTAAGTAAAAATTACTTAATTCCTCCTCATCTTTTTCATATTTAAACAATACCTACAATATTTGAAGTTTGAGGAAAATGAGTACTACTTGAATATTTATACAAGATTTTAAAAAATATGATCACATTCTGACATGCTTTCTAATTCTATTACATTTATAACCTATTTCAATAATTTACATGATGGGAAAAAACATAAAGGGACAAATGTTTATCAAGGTATGACAATATGTTGTTCTGATACTCACAAGAACCTAGTAACACAGAGCTCATAATTCCCATTATACAGAAAATCTGCTTAGAAATATCTAATGGCTTCCTACTGCCTAAGCATAAAGGCAGAACTTAACATGCCCTATGAACTCTTTAGTTCATTCTGACGTCTCCCCTGGTGGCTCCTCCTACCTCCACTATGACTTCACAAGTTTTTCATGACCTCAAGCTCTAACCCCATGATCTCTGTAGTACCCTGAACAAGCCGCACTGGCTCGTGCCTCTATTTTTTACTGCCCACTATGCCATCTTCTTCCTCTGGATGAACACCAAGATTCATATCAGGTTTTACTTCTTATGAAATATTTTCTGAAAATCTATCAATTCTACTAATTGTATACCCTTAAGACCACTTCCCCCTCAGGGCCCCCCTTACCCATCCATAGCACATATAACACGTTTTAGTTCTTTGGGTTTACAAAACCCAGTTCCTTTCTCGTTAACTTCTGTGAACGTAGAAGTGGGTCCTACACATCAGCGCTTTTCCGCCTGTGCCCTGCAGCAGTTACTTCATGACCGGCATGACAAGCCTGGATTCTAGAGCCCTCATGGCTCTGCCCAAGCAGGGGCAGTAAAAACAGATGCTGGGTGGCTGGTTATTTTCCCTATCTGTCACTATTACCTTAAATTCAAACTAAACCTACTCCATTTTACTTCCAAAAAAAAAAATAAAAAAAATCAAAGCCAAATTCATATAATATAGGGGCAAACGAGATCGAGGGAGCAGATGGTTCAGTTTTATAAAAGTGGGAGGGGAGTGAGGGCTAAACTGGCTCTGTAAGGTTCACAGGAGGCCTCAAAAGGGAATAATTCCAATTATATATGGTATTGAAGAAATAATTAAAAGCAATATTTTTTTTCTTAAAAGATTTCTGGTGATATTACATAGAAACACCATTAAGATCTTGTTATGTAAATATAAATTTTGCAATAGCATTTCAAAAAAATGTCATAAATATTTATGAAAAACCAGAACATTCTGGCTCCAAATCTTGGTTGGCTTGGACTTTCTTCAGCTAGTTGACTGCTTAGAATGTGTGGAAGTCGGAACTTTTAAAAATAGATTGCTATGCCTACAATGCTTGTGGTTCATTCACTACTGTTACTACTTTCCATACTTTCTTACTGGCTTGGCGTTTTGCTTGTACCAATAGCTCACTCCCAAATCAGAACACCCTGCTGAACGTTTCTTAGTCATTCCTCTGCTTTATTAGGTATCTTTCATTGTATACTGCATTAAAAAATAAACCTACATATACAAACACAAGTGTTTTAATTCTTACAGAGGGGAGTGTGTTGGAGAGAGAGAGGGAAAATGGAAAATGGCACCAAGGTTTCTAGTCTGAGTGGCTGGGATAACGATAGCATTATTACATTCAGTTAGAGGCCTAGACAGGAATATTAAGACTAAGAAAAGGCTCCTGGATTTGGAAATTAGGAAGTCACTGGGGAGTGCAGAAGCTGGACTACAAGTTGGGAAGTTAGAAATCAGACACAGTGAGTTCAGGCAATGTGAAGATGGGAAAGAAGTTGGCAGTTATGGGGGGCAGCAGTGAAAGTGAAGATTTTACTAGAAAATAGGACAACTGGATATGTTATGAAGTTATGGAAAAGAACTAGCAGTGAGAAAGAAACTACACCTACAGAAGGGAAAGAAGGTATTTGATGGGGTATGATTCCAGAGGAGATGCCTGAGTCAAAGCACAGATTAAGGGGACAGACTTGAAAATCAAGAGGAATACTTTTTCTTCTGAAACAGGAAGAGGAGAAAAAGTGTAAAGAAGGGGAGAGGTTTTGAGGTGTCAGTAGGGAGGAACAAAGAAATATGGTCGTTTTTGAAGGGTGAGAATGGTTAGGGTGTGAGTGTGAGAAGGGTGAAAAAGGTTTGAAATCATGGCTTAGGAGTGATATAGTAGCAACAAGGAATTAACAAAAATTA
Organism: Cabassous unicinctus; assembly: GCA_029593785.1. Classification (NCBI taxonomy): domain Eukaryota; kingdom Metazoa; phylum Chordata; class Mammalia; order Cingulata; family Chlamyphoridae; genus Cabassous; species Cabassous unicinctus. The sequence goes on along the minus strand of JAQZBX010010202.1, from coordinate 30,740 downwards.
TTGACAGTAAGGGCCCATTTGAAGCTGGAAGCTTAAAAACAATGTTCAAATCAGTCAGTCAACGACCATTTACTGAGCAAGGCACTGTGCTAAGGATCTTACAGCCCCTGCTGAGAAGGACTCCAGAATCCAGTCACATAGACAGAATCAGGCACATAAACAAAGCATAAAGCAATGTGGCAAGCACCATGTAGGAAATCTCCACACAGGTTGGGGGTGTAAAGTCCTGGAGGGAGAGTTGTATAAACTAATACAGCTACCTGTAAGCTGTGAGACTGGAGAACAGGTTCTTGGGAACTTCATCTTATTACCCTCCAGGAAATACCAATGAGGAAAGTATATATTTGCGAGGTGAAATCAAGTAATAGCATACATCAGTACTAAGGGATCTTGACGGTGAACACCCCAGGGTGTAATTCTCCAAATTACCTGCAATTCTTACAAAATCGCCAATGAGTTAGACAAGCTCCAGGGGAATATGATAGAAACAAGATATTTCACAGACTTCCACAAGGAACAAAGTGTCTGGCTGAGGCTGTATAATTTGTTACAGTCCGAAAGCATTACTGGGAACTCTTCTGGGGAGTTGGCTTCCTGATTCAATAAAGGCCACTAAATTCCAGTTTAATAATTACTTTTATTTTATTACCCCTTGATGCCAAGACTGAAAAACAAATATTTCCTTGAGTGCCTTTGGTTAAAAATCAATTATTGGATTTTGTATGCACATTTAAAAATGCTGTAGATATCTTGTCTTTCCATGAAAAACAAATACTCCAAAGGCCTCACTGTTTATACTCCTCATCATTTACAACTTTGAAATCAAAGTCTACACTCGACTTTGTTAATGGCCTCTGTTCTCGTCCTCTGTGTGAACATACCATTTCATTACCGTAGAGAGGACTTGAGTTCTGACCTAAGATTTTTTAATAGGAAAAACAGCACTCCATCACTAGAACAGTACACAGTACACAGCTGGAAGGGGCCTCAAAACCACTTGTGTAATTGCTTAGGTGATGAAGGATAAATTAGCCAGTACTTGATCTTTTTGTCTTAAGCAAGAGAAGATAACTTCAATTTACCATCAATATAATATAATATAATCTGTGTAATAGTTCAACCCATGATAGTGGAATAACAGGGTTTTTCTAGACAAAGTGATTTTGCCTTTGCTGAGCTGAAATAACTACAGCTAACATGTATTGAAGGTTTGTGCTAAGCACTTTACAAGGATTATCTCCTTTTGTCCTTACAATAATCCTAAAAGATCGGTGTCATTATTATTCTTATTTTACAATGAGGAAAGTGAGGCTTAGAGAAGTTGAAAGCCAAGTAGTTTTGAGTGTCTTTTCTTATTTTGCTATTTACCAATATGTGACTATCATCAAGTTACCTACTCTAACTTATCTGGATACATATAAATTTTTTTTTTAATCAAACAATATGCTACACAATATATTTGGTTCATAGTAACGCATTCATACAATATTTGTCCTTTTGTGTCTGGCTTGCTTCGCTCAACATAATGTTCTCCAGGTTCATCCATGTTGTCATATGCGTTACGACTTCATTTCTTCTTACAGCTGAATAATATTCCATTGTGTAAAGACCACAATTTGTTTATCCATTCGTCTATTGATGGACACCTGGGTTGTTTCCATCTTTTAGCAATGGTGAATAATGTTGCTATGAACATCGGTGTGCAGATGTCTGTTCGTGTTACTGTTCTCATTTCTTCTGGGTATATACCCAGTAGTGGTATTGCAGGGTCACGTGGCAAGTCTATATTCAGCTTCTTTAGGAACTGCCAAACAGTCCTCCATAGTGGTTGTACCATTCTGCACTCCCACCAACAGTGAAGAAGTGTTCCTGTTTCTCCACATCCTCTCCAACACTTGTAGTTTTCTGTCTTTTTAATAGTGGCCATTCTGATAGGTGTGAAATGATATCTCATTGTAGTTTTGATTTGCATTTCCCTAATCATGAGTGATGTTGAGCATTTCTTCATGTGTTTTTTTGCCATTTGTATTTCTTCTTTGGAGAAATGTCTATTCAAGTCTTTTGCCCATTTTTTTAATTGGGTTGTTTGTCTTTTTATTGTTGAGTTGTAACATCTCTTTATATATCCTGGATATTAAACCCTTATCAGATATGTGATTTCCAAATATTTTTTCCCATTGAGTTGGCTGCCTTTTCACCCTTCTGACAAAGTCCTGTGAGGTGCAAAAGTGTTTAATTTTCAGGAGGTCCCACTTATCTATTTTTTCTATCTGTATGTAAACTGGAAACAATTACTATACCTAACCTGACAGGGTGCAGGGAGGATTACGTGCGGCCCAAAGTGCATCTGCCATGAATCTGTTTTCCCTCCTGGAAGGCGTATTTGAAAGAACCTGAGCTGTGGAATGACACGACCTGGACTGATTAGCTATGTGACCTTGGGCTCGTGTTGCACCTCTGAGCCTAAATTTCCTTACCTTTAAAATAAGAAGACCAATACCTGCATCTCATAGAGGTGCTGAAGGATTAAATGAGATGCACTGACCTGTCATAAAGAGCTTACTTAACTTGCTACGAACTGAGATGCTTCCTTCTTTTCCTCTTTGAGGGTCACAGATACAACAAGGTAACTCTGATAAGGGCGCAACAAAAATGAGAACTGAGACTTTTAAGAAGACTGCAGGTGAAGGAATAACTGGTCAACCACTGAGCAGGTCAGTGCTCAGTTGCCTTCTAGTTCTGGTGTGGAGAGATTATTTGGGCATTACGGAAAAGATATCTATATCTATATCTATATCTATCTATCTATCTATCTATGGCATCTTCTGGGGACAGTCCTTAAGAAGATACTAATAAAGTCATCTTAGAATAGATGGGTTGGATTTGATTTACATTTTTAAAATGCAGAAATTTAGGAACCCATTCAGGTAAAATAGCCACTGTGTCATGAAACAGAGACAGATCAACTGTCATCTTCCTGGGACACAATTTTCACACAATCCCAATCCACACAAAAGAATAGTAGTGCACCAAAAGCACTACTCGTAACACTTTAGAATCTCATCGGTTACTTGATTTCCTAGTCCACAGTAGATTAAAAGCAAAAAGTAGGAACAGGGTAGAATGTGGAGGTGGGGAGAAGGCCAAATAAATGATTGGTTTAACTTGATAGAGAGAAGGTACAAAAATAAAACACAATACAATTTTACTATTTAATATCTCAAATGCTACTCATATAAATAACACTGAAATTTAAGTAGAGGGACAGGATGTGGCTCAAGTCATTGAGTGCCTGCTTCCTACATAGGAGGTCCAGGGTTCAGTCCCTGGTGCCTCTTAAAAACAAAAACAAAAAACAACACGCAAACAAACAAAAAAACCAACTCAAGGGAGCTGATGTGGCTCAGTGGTTGAGCGCTGGCTTCCAAGGTTCAATTCCCTGCCCTGGTACCTCAAAAAAAAAACAAACTTTTTTTTTAAAGCAGACAGAGAAGTATGGGTTACCTTTAAAAAAAATATTCCCATTAAAATGGTTATTTAGAAAAGTTCTGGTGTTTGACAGGAAAACCAGCAGTTGTTGGAAAATTCACTGTCAAAGATAACCTAATTCAGTGACAAAAGCAAATCAATAAGATGGCATTCTAAATTCTCTCTAAAACTATCATTCTATTGCTCACTTTGGGGGTTCATTTCTATAGTGTTCAGCTTATCAATGCGCAGCAGAACAATTCAAAATATAAAGATTAACATTATCTTCAACCAACTCAACCAATTCAAATAAAATGCATAAGAAAAAGTTTGTTTCGCCTAGGAATATTAACAAGCAATCTAATAATAAAGATAAGTGTTCCTGTTTTTTCTCTTCTTTGCTCAAAACTAATAAACACAGATAATATAAGGTAATCTCTGGTGGGAAGGGGAAAGTGATGCTCCCCTTATAGATACTTGCGTGTATGTGTTTAAAAGTTGTGTATCTACTTCTGTAACAACTGTTAACATAGTGTTTTCTAGCACCAGAAATTTAATAAACTAAGAATGTAAATGATCCATTCCATAAAGCTGCTATTCCACAATAACTAAGCCAACCATGAATGAGTTCCACACAGATCCTAAATTCTTTAAACTGGTTGGGGTAGGATTGGCCAGAAAAATCTTCTGTTTCCTGGGGGGAAAAAATGACTGCTGAAGAACAACTGAGGAAAATGGTCAAATTCTGCAGTGCAGGACTGTAATTTGCTCATTATAAAAATATTTAGACATCTAGCCAGAGCCAAAAATAATGCCATTGAAATTTTCTAGTTTGATTTAGGACAAATTTAGTCTCTGATCATAGAGACTACATAAGATCTCAATTAGGAATTACACCTTATCCCCTTATTAAATCAATGAAGAAATCACATCTACAGGAGACTGTGGTCTGTGTAACATCATGGCTCTCACAGACTATGGTGATATTTATGGTACTTCTATATATTCTATTTAATAGCTTCAAAGTTGGCCCTGGGTGTTATGCACACACTTACACACAACCCACTGGAAAAATAATGATTTTGTGAACAAATTTCAATTAATGGGGGGTGTCAGATAGACTTATGCACAGGTTTTCTCCCTATTGCTTTGTAACATCATCTAAGGCACTAGTTTATACACAATGGCTGTTTTGGCAAATAAAGTTTACTGAAACACAGTCATATCCATTTAGGTATTGTTCTATGGCTGCTTTCTGACTACTAAAGAGCTGACTACTTGCAGCAGAAACTGCATGGCCCACAAAGGCTAAAATATTTACTATTTGGTTTTACTGAAAAAGTTTGCCCTGATCTTTGGTAACTGTTGTATCAATTACTCACTCAGTGTCATTAGGGAAGAGCTGTAATGCAGCCAAACTCAACATGGTAGGGGGTGTACATATGCGGAGGGGAGCATCAGGCATCATTGGTGACACAAAAGCACTTGCTTCAATGTTATTTTCTATTTTTCTCAATCTAACATCCATGGGATTTTTATAAGGGACAGGGCTTTAACAAACTCTGGTCATTTATTGATGATATTCAAGATGAACATATTAATTCATCCATCTATCCATCCATCCATCCATCCATCCATTCAATAGCCTGAGTGCCTACTATAAACTAGGTACCAGGAATATAACAGACCCTGTCCAGCATTTATGGAGCTGACAGTACAGTGGGGGAGACAGAAACTCTTTAGATTGTAATTCAGATGTAAGTAAAATTGTTAATGTAATACATGGCATAAGAAGGAGAAATAGCCATGCTATTAGAGTATATGTTAGGAGACTGTGACCTAATATATACTTAAAGGTCAGGGAGGGCTTCTAGAAAAAGCATTACTAGAGCTGAGGGCTGAGTGGGAGGAGCTAACCCAGTAAAGAGTGTGGGAAGTGGTCCAAGCAGAGAGCACAGTGGGCAAAGACTTAGAAGTGGCAAGGAGAATGGAGAGTGACCAGAAAAGGCCAGTACATTTGGAGTAGAAAGAACAAAGAAGAGGGTGGTATAAGGTGAAATTTGTTGGCTTGAACAAGCAGGCCTTGGAGGCCCTATTAACAAGTTTTGGGTTATTCCAAGAGCAAAGTTAAACCCAGTAATCTCTAGGTCACAGTCTTACCCCTCATACCATTACTATCTTAATGATCAGTGATTTCTTTTTTTTCAGTTCTGCTTTGAATTTTCACCTATTCAGTGAGCAAAAGACAAAAAGGACAAGACAAAGAATTTACTAAGAAGTTTTTGGTGAATGTGTTACGTAGGCTGCCTCCATTCCCTCTTTCCGCGTGGAGAGGTGAATATCAGGAATTGTGTGTGGGTAGGAATACGCATACAACCATGAGCTGCTTCCTAAGCTGGGAGCAGCAAATGACCTGAGAAGAGATTTTTAAACTTCAAATTCACTATTTGATGAATAACACTTTTTTGCTGAAAGGCAAAGAAAATCAGCAGGGGAGAATAGTGAACATAGGAGGCATTATACAGAGTGGTGAAAAAATCCTGAGAGTATAGCACATGTGAATCACTGCCTGGCTAGTTAGTTGTGTGATCTTGCGCAAAGTCACCTCTGAGTTTTGGTTTACCCGTTTGTAAAAATGAGATTAATCAGCTATCCCTCACAGAGTTGTTAGGAGGATTAAATGAGAAGGTATAAATAGTTCTTACATGTAATAGGAGATCTGATATCGTTTTTTCCCTTTACCAATAATATGGTCTTTTACTTATTCATATCATAGGACAGGGAAATCAGGGTAAATGGTAATAGAAAGCAGAGATAAGAAAGTAAAGGAGGAAAACATCTTATCTGCAGTTATACCACATGGGTCTTTGTTGGTGTATAGTTCTTTGCAAACTTCATGGACATTTGTTCTATAATCCAATGGCTCAAAGTGACTAACACCTTAAAATGAACTTATCCCCAATACTCTTAAGCAGGTAGTAAAAATACACAAAGCCAAAGGCAGAGATGTGCCTTTGAATACAGAATTAAAGGTTATTCTGGATAATATTTAATAAAATATAAGAGAATATTTGTAAATTAAAAAACAGCAACAAGGCAACTCAGCTTGACACACACACACACACACACACACACACACACAATGCCACTAAGAATGTCACCAGTAATTATTGTCATTGGCTTTAAGAGAAGGATTAGCAACAACAAAGGAAAGAATTATTTCTACATATGAAATCAGTCTCAGTCTGATTCTCAGAAGTAATAAAAAGTAAAATTTATACTTTAGACAAAGAATGGCTAAAGGAACTACTATAAATATTTTATCATGCAACACTTATTAACTTTTAAGTGTATTATAGCTTTTTGATTAGGAAATGCTAAATTGAGCACCATGTGCTTTGTAGGAAAACATTTTGAAATGAATCCATGTTAGTGATCTGAGAAGGAGCCCAAAGTTGCTGTTGGGTTTTTTTTTTGTTGTTGTTTGTTTGTTTTTGAGGTACCAGGGCCAGGGATTGAACCCGGTACCTAGCATATCATATGTGGGAAGCCAGCACTCAACCCCTGAGCCACATCAGCTCCCCTGAGTTGGCTGTTTCATTTGTCTGCTTTTGTATTTTTATTTTTTTCCGGAGGCACCGGGGAGTGAACCCAGGACCTCCCATGTGGGAAGTACGCCCTCAATCGCTTGAGCCACATCTACTACCTTTTCGGGTTTTTAAATTTCCTTTCTTCAACTAATAAAAGGCACTGAGAGCGACAGGAGCCTATTGGAGGTGGTTTTATAGTAGAAACATAGATAGTCATGTATTTCTGGCTTCCCCAAGTGATAGATCAAACCATGTAAGCAAGCATTTAGGTTAAAGGCTGTTGATGTGAAAGACAAAAATCTAAAGCATATTTAAATATTTAAGCAAGAAGCCAGATGCCAATTATGAAGGATTTTTATATAAAGTGGACTTAATAAAAATAATCAAACTGAATGAGATTAATATATCAAAATAGACTTTGGGGAAATAGTCTTAAGTTTCTCCATAGGTCTGAGGTCTTTTTTTTTTTTTTTTTAATTTTTTTGAAGTATATTATTCATCCATGAACATATATAAACAATAAGTATATAGGAAAATTTGTGAATCCACAAAGGAAACAGGCATATCATCATCATACAGGGCTCCCATATATCTCCCCACCACCAGCATCCTGCACTGTTGTGAAACATTGTTTACAAACTATGAAAGAGCATCATCAAAATATTACCACTAACTATAGCTCATATTTTACATTTGGTGTATTTTTCCCTCAACCCACCCAATTATTAACACCCTAGATTAGTATTTGTTATCATTCAGGAGAAAAATGTTCTCATATTTGTCCTGTTAAACACAGTAATATTTTGCAGCAATGGCAATAAGTATTTTTTCAATACTAAGAGACAACAATAAGGGGGTATAAGGGGGTATGGGATTTTTCCTTTTGGAGTAATGAAAATATTCTAAAATTGACTGAGGTGATGACAGCACAACTTTGTGATGAAAATGAGAGCCACTGAGTGTACACGTTGCATGGATGGTCCAAAGAGTGGGACTGTATAACACAGGTAATCCAGTGGTAGATGATGGATTGTGGCCTCAGGTCTTTTAGAACCAGGAGCTTATAATAGCAAATTTTCTTTAATTATACCCTTAATGATAATTTACTTTGGCCAGTGGCTCATAGTTCTTTTTTTGTTTTGTTTTGTTTTTGTAACTTTTCTCTGCTTTCACAATTAAGAATCATCCCCCCAACTTTTGATTAAAATTTATTCACCATTATTTATAATACCAGGTGGCATTCAACTAACAGCAATGTGTTGGGAAATAAAATGACTAAAGAATTTTGGATACACTTTGAAAGAACTGGCCACAGCTTTGTTTTGTTTTCTTTTTTACACCCCTGTTCCTCATTAAGAAGGAAAGATATAGCTTGTCTGACCCAGCTGTGTTACCTTGGTCAAGGTCTGAGATGCTCTCTGGCCTGTATTCTTATCTGTGGAATAGAGGCATTGGAACACAAGCACCATTTACCTGCATTGCTGCTACATAGCAGGACAAGTGTGGGCTTTGTGAGCAGATGGACTTGGCTTTGAACCTTGCTTCTGTGGCTTACTAGCAGTATGCCCTAGCATTGTGACAGAGGTTTAAGCACAAAGCACTTAAACTCTTAAAAGCCTCGGTTGTACTTTTCATCTATAAAAAGGCAGGTGATATCTGCCTTTCAGTGTTTAGTTCTGCTAGGCACATAAACCTTGGATAAATAGTAGCTGCTGCTACTACTACTATTACAACATCTCTACTAAAGATGACAGTTTTTTGAGCATCAGTTGTATGGTCAAGTTTTTAAGACCACCAAGTTATGAGGAAGGGCCCCTCATGGGATGGATATGAACTTGTTAGAGTGGTTGTACAGAGAGGGGACGGCTGGGAAGGATCTGGGCAAATACATCCTAGGCTCTTCCAATTCTGACGTTTTTTGATTCTGAGACTTTTTTTCTAAAACTTTGGTCTTTTTCTGCATCTCCTAAACAATGCAACATTTTACTTTTTTGGCACATTGTTTGATAACCATATTGTCACACACAAAATCTTGTTATTTAGTAACAAAAGAGTATTAAAATGATGGCACACTACCTCTAGAGCTCAGAAAGAGAATTCTGTTGCTTTATCAGGAAAAATATTTCTTACCACTACCAATGACTATACAGCTTCCCTTTTAATTTTTTTTTTGTTTGAAATATGTTCCCCAGATCTGATTCTCATATTTGGAATTCAAGTCTACATAATGAAGTAATCTGTAAATATAATAGCAGTCTCTTCCATGAAGGGAAAAAAAGAAACTGTGAAAATAAACATCCTTCCATGGTTAAAAATGAGCTACTTGGACACATAATCCAATACTTATTTCATTTTAAAATTCTCAATTTTCAAGGTCTGAAAAGGTAGTACAGTCATCTACCCTAACAGTAGGCAACGATTTCTATTTTTCTCACCTTTTTGAAAGTATTCTAAACAATTTTATATTTTTAATTTGTAAGGAGGAAAGAATTTAGAGGGTAGGGAGAATAATGATTGTGAGTTGTGATTAAATCCTATAAATGCCAGAATCATGACATTAAAATAACAAATAGATATTTCTCTGAGCCAAGGACAGTTCCCAATGGACTCCTGCCAGTTTCATAGAGTCTAGACAAATAGTCAGTGTTCTTCTTTAGCACTGGGTCCCTTTCATAGGGCACAGTCCTCTAAAGTAGTAGGAAAAAAGAAAAAAATAGAAGGACCCAAAGGAGGATGGTAAATGAAATATCTAGTAATAGGAGATTGGTTAAATAAATAATGGCACTGCCGTACAAAGAAATACTATGCAGCCATTAAAAATCATGGTATGGGAGAAAATTTAATGATAATAGATAATGTTCCTAATATTAAAAGCTAAAAAGAGCAGGTTAAAAACAATATACCCAGTATATAGCACACACAGAAGAAAAGAAAACCTGTGAGAAACTATATAAAAAGGTGAAGGGTAGATATCTCAGCATGGTTGAAGTATGGGTAACCATTATTTTTATTATTCTTTGTGTTTGCTTCCCTATATTCAGCACTGAACATGTATTACTTTTTAATTAGGAGATTTTTTAAAAAATTATTTAAAAAAAGGAAATATCAGAAAAGGGAGAAGAGAAAAGCTAACAGTAGCAACAATAATAGAGCCCTGGCAGAAGACAGACAAATGTTAGCACCTGTGCAATGGGCTGTCCACACACCATACCCCTCCCCCTACCAAGTAGAAAGTGCCTAACTAAGCTTGGCAATTTGGTGCTATTTATTATAGAGCCAGCAAATATCATTTCTAAAAACTACAGCTAGCACACTGGAAGAAACAGTTACTATAAAAGGCTAAAAATAATAATACTTTGGATCCAGGCCTCAGCATGTAGCCACTGCAATTACTTCTCACAACTGAAAGTAATTACAGGTCCTGAAGCAAGTGGCTTGGATGCGTGAAGATTCTGGTGACACAAAGATGTGTCCTTTACTTTTTAAGAACAACAGTTGTGTGTAGGGCCAAATGCCTTCAGCACACTCCTCAGCTGCAACTGCAACAGACAGGGCAGTAGTGATCCAGACATGAAGCCATGTTGATCAGAAAACCCACAAGAAAACAGGAGCCTCATGTTTAGCTGCTACAAAGAAAGACACTGTTTACCCACCCTATCCAGAATGCAAACTCCTTTTTCTTAACAAAGAATTTAATAATTCCCCAGTGATAGCTTCTTCTGTTCATTGATTTCGAAAAGTCATACTCACAGAAGCCTACAACAAATTCAGAAAACTTCTAAATAGCTTGTATGCTATCAATCACAATAGTATCATTAGCTATTATGGAAACATATTATGTACTCTAATCCATCCATAATGCTTTTACTCTTGGCATATGCATTAGTGGGCCTTTTTGACAACTCTGAAAGCTCCAGGGGTTCTGGGCTCACAGACTGAAAATCACTATCATAAAACATATATTACGCAATGGCACCAAGATCCTAATTTCAAGAACGTTACCTTTTCAATGGTTCTCACTAGATATACAGCTATCAACCATCTGCATGCACACATCACAAAAGAAATACACACAATTTCATAGTGAGCTGCTGGGCAGAGGAAATGAAAACAGCTATGAATGAATCACATGCTGCGGGCATCAAAGTGTGTGTGGCACTTCTGAGCCCAAGGGCCTATTCAGCTGGCTCTTTGACAAAGGTTTAGCATAGGAGGTAAGGATGTGAGAGCCCTGACAGGAGGGCTTCTTTCTTTAAAATACGGGGTAAAACTCCTGTTTCTTTTCCTATAAAACTTTTCTGTGTCAACAGGCAGCCCACACCCATCCCCAGCAAAACAGGAGCGACCCCTAAATGCCAAAAGAATAATTGTCTGGGTTTTGCATGCTAAGATTGCTTTGGCAAGCTCTCCACCTTGCAAAGGACACAGAGAGCTTAGTTTAGTCTTTGTGTAAATGCTTTACAATCATTACCAAAACATGCAAAACAACATGCTCATGGAAGGGAAATGATTCTTTGTTTCCCCCTTTCCTTATAAGCTTCTGACATCCATGTATTTACGTATAGCTTCTACCAGCGGCCACCCTCTGTGGTCACATACTCTTGGCTGTCCTGGGTGCTTTCTAACCAAGCGCTATATAGAGCCAGTGGATATAACCCCTAAGCTCAATCCATGCCCAACCCCCAGGACTTAGGAACATTTGAGGTCCAGATCTATTCAATAGGCCTGGGAAGGGGTCTGGGTAAGAGCAAAGGAAAAGCAGTCCTTCGTAGAAATGAATGGGATGAGGGGCACTGAAAGGACCTGGTCAGTCTTTCTTGGAAGAGGATATGAGGAAAACCTTGACACACATTTGAAGAACCCAAACTCATAGGGGTTAGCCAGAGACATACCTAGAGCAAGTGTTTGCTCTGCTGCATGTGGTTTCCTGAGCACCTACCTTGATTCTTTTTGAGTTAAGCAGACCTCCTGTTTTAAAACAATTCTCTCCCTCCTGCCCAAAACAAGCTGAATAATGGAGACCAAGGAAGGTGTGTGACCTTAATTCACATTGTGTCTTAATCTCAGATTTGACCAAACCTAGACATTTTTTCTTTCTCCTTGGTGCTCACTATGTCCTCTTCTCCTCTCACCACTTCATGATTCAAGTCTTTGGTGAAAGGGCACTGGCCTTCTCAATATTACTGATGTCATCAAAGCTGTACCGTAATTGCTAAGGGGATGTCTCTTCCATCTTTACACAGGTCATTATTCCTAATGAGAAAGAATCCAGGCAATAGAACATAAGCTTGCAAAGACTGGGTAGGCTCTGAAGCCAGTTGAAATTCCTGCTCTGCCACTAACAGCTTTGTTGCTTGGGCAGATTAACTTAACCTCTTTAAATCTCAGTTTCCCATAAGGTGCAAATTAACAGAGGTACCTGTGTCATAGGTTTGTTTTAAGTATCAAAGAAAATAGTGCATGTATAGTGCCTTAGCACAGTGCCTGGCTAGGCAGACAGTAAATTTTGTGTTGCTGTTGTGTTAGAGAAGGATTTTAAAAAGTCTTTGTTGGTAGAAGATGCAGGCCCCAGAGAGCCTGGATGAGCACATTCTCTTTGAATCAGCAGCCTTTGTCACCTTGTTCGGAACAGTTCTAGCCAGTTTGGGCCAAGAAGCCGGTGATTTCATGTCAAGTCCCTCCAAACTGGTGGGCTCATAGTTCTAACACCTCTCAGCTAAACAATAGGCACCTACTACTGTCCAGATCCCAATTTCTTTGGCTTGGCAGCCTCCATCTCAGCTAACCACAAAATAACACATATTCTGAAAATACAGATTTAGTACTGACTTTAAAAGAACTCCCTTCATTCAGTGAGGTAGGGTTAAGTAATATACTCTTCCCATGATACAAAAAGACAAAAATTCATTTGCCATTTTCTTATCTCATTTGATGTCCCAAGAGGGAAGGCATGTATGTGCTGAATTAAAATAGATAGTTATATCATTATGGCATTTGAACTAGGATGAGTTATTCAGTTCCCATCAGATGCCAGGCACTGGACGCAGCACTGTATATATCTCTCTAATCCAACAACTCTATAAGACATTGAGCCCCAAAGAAATGAAGTAACTTGTCCCAAAGTGGACAGCATGTCATGATAGAGGCAGGATTGAGGATCAACCAGGCAGCCTCCAAAGCCTGAGCTCTTCTCCCTTATTAAATACTGTGCTGGTTCTTACTGCTTTGCTTACATTTGGATTCTATAAAACAACCAGAAACTCCAGGATAACAAAGATTTGACATGTAACTAAAGTAGATGGAATATTAAAAATAAAACAAAAGCCCTCACTTATAAATCCAAACGTGTGATTTTTGTCAGAGGTTTTACCTTATGAAGCTTATTCTGAAAAACTCATGCCTGATACATTTTGGAGTTCATCTTTTGAAAATAAATATCTTCAGAACCCAAAGACCACACACAAAAGCAAATCACACTATTTTAAGGCCACAATTGGTTCTTTTGACCAAAAAAACTATTAGCTAGCCCAAACTCTAACTTGATTCACCAGATTTTGTTCCAAGGAACTTTCCCCTGTTGTCAGAAATCAAATTCACCTTTAAGGACTAGGCTTTGCTATAAGTAAGGCATATTCTAAAGCAGACAACTCCAAAAATGGAGTTCCAAAATTGTTCTGAGCAGTGGCAATGTTGTTAAGATGAGGTCATGGCAACTCTTTGCTCCTTGAAATCATTTTCTCTCCTGATTCCTGGGACAAAACTCACCCTCCTGCTTCTCTGTCTCCGCCAAATACCTAAACATTGGTGACTTCTTTCCTCTCCTCCCCCATCCCTTTTTTTTTCTTTTAAGAGACCACTTCTTAAGATGTTTAGGAATGTGCCCAAAGCTATGTTGCTGGTGTTTTCTTTTTAAAACCTTTCATGATGAACATTTACAAATATACAAAATATAGAAAGATGAATATAAGAAAACCCATGTACGCATCACCCATTTTCAAAAAACCTCAATATTTTGCCATTCTTGTTTCATCTCTAACCCTGCCCCCGCCCCTTTGGAATATTTTATTAAAGTAAATCCCAGGACATCATGTCATTTCACACTTGAATACTTCATTATACATCTAGAAAAACAAAAACGATATTAACATAAACACAATGTTATTAACATATCAAACAAAATTAACAATAATCTTATAATCAAATAACAGTCCATATTCAAATTTCCTTGCTCTTCTTTTTTCACAACCTATGGGCAATCTTATCAGCCGCTAACAAAGCAACAGTCCACAGCCTTGTTGATGACTTTCAAGTTTTTTTTACATTCATCCTTTTCTGTCTTCTGAAAAAGGCCCCACAAATGTGAAAGCAATAGGATTGAATACATAATTCAGTTTAATTTCTTTTTACAAAAAAAAAAATTTACCTAACATCATATACTGCATATATTTTCCCATATTATTACATATTCTTAGAAAACTTGGCTTTTATTGGTTCTCTAATTGGCCAGCAAGATATTCTCGTGATTCTTTAATTATTTGCAGGTTACCTGGTTGTTTCATTTTCATTATTATAAACAGCCTTGTGATGAGCAGCAGTCTCTGTGCCTATACTACCTTCTACCCTCATCTTTCACCTTGAACACCTCTGCTTTAACCATATGGGATGATTTGATATTCCCCACTTGCTGTGTTTTTCATTCACCTCCTACCTATACACATGGCCTGGAAACTCCTTCCCATCCTCCAAGGTGCAGCTAGCTTCTGAGCTATCTTCACTAGGTCTCTCTGGCAGAACTAGTCACTCCCTCCCAAATGCTCTCAAAACACTCTGTACTACGGACTTTAGTCATAGAATTTATTCAGTCATGTATCTATATTTCTATCACACTAAGCTGTGAGTTTCTTAACACCCAGTTTTTTATCCATAAATTAAGAACAATAAAATCAACTCCAGGTGTCTGAATTTTAAAGACATAAGGAATACAAAGTGTCAATCATGTTATCTGACACATAGTAAGAGCTTCACAAAAATTAGTTACCTTCTTTTTCCCTAATAGAAAAAGGTGTAAATTTGTCAGGCTAAATTTATATGCCTGGGAAACAGGAGTTAAACTTTCCCCCAATTACAGCAACTATACTGAGTATACCTGAGATGTTGAGAAAGAAAGGGAAGTAAAATGGTCGCAAGGTCATTTGGACAGTTCAGGAGCTTTATGGGTTGTGATATTTTCTCTGCTGCACACAATCTCTCTATTCTAGTCCCTGGCCCTTAAACAAAAGAGGAGACAGCAAAGGTGTCAGGTTGTTTTTAGATGGGAAATTCTTGACCTCCTCCAAATCTCTTATTTACTTCTGAGCTTTTTATGACACTGGGTAGGTATAACCAAGAGGAGGCCTAAAGGCCTAAAGGATGAGGAAGCCAGGTAAGAAAGATACCAAAGACTTTTGGGTACTCTGAGGGTGCACTTTATCTTCTAGGGTTCACATCTTTCTAGAGTTGGAAGAAACAGTGTTAGGCCTTTGAACAAGGAGTGTTGCAATGGAAACAACAACAGAGATGTAGGCAAGAGATCTGGGTTTTGGTGTCGGCTCCAGGCATGACTGTAGGCACATCAGTTAAGTTGATGGGCCTCAGAATAAGGGAATCAGACAAAATTGGCTCCAAGGGCCATGTAATTCAAAGAGAATAGAAAGGTTAAGTGACTGGCTAAATATCACCATACTTCTAAGAAAAACAAGAGAGCAGTTAGAAGAAATATGGAAAGTGATGTAGTACGAAAACTGTTAAAAGGATCATATGATTTTCAAGAGTTCTGATCTAGTGCTGGGCTGATCTAGTGCTGGGCTGATCTAGTGCTGGGAGTGTAGCATTTAAAAGCTAACTTAGACTATATGAAAATAGTTTTCTTTTTCTGCTCTATTCCACAAAGATCTGGAAAGCATTTCCAGCCCCCTTTCAACCTTAAATGAGAAAAGAATCAGAATCTTTAAAGAGCCTCTGATTTGTAATGGAAAACTTGGATAAATCAACTATTTATACGCTGAGATTTTTATATTTCTTTTTCTCCTTTCTTCAGAACTCACAGCTAAGAAAAGCCATGATGTAAGTCTTTTCTCTTTGACCCCACTGGCAAACTGTTTACTCTATATCTACAGCCCAGCAACTTTTTTGCCTGTAGCACTCAGTGGACAATGAACCAAAGAACACAATTCTCCTCCTCCCCCCCCCTCCCCCCCAAAAAAGAGTGTGTATGTTGATTACTTTAGCCTGAGTGAGCATGGAGAGAGAGTGGAATCAGAAGGCCTGTGTTTTCATCTCTGATCTGTTTATTAGCTAAAGTTATTTTAGGCTTTCTGAACCTCAAATTCCTCATCTGCAAAACAGTAAGAATAGTTACCTGTTCTATTGACATATTAAGCAATGTACACATGAAAGGTATTAACAAGCATTCACCTAAGAAGTCTTCATTAAATGCCTACTATCAAAATCCTAAATCAGAAATGCTGAGATCATCCCTAAATATGTATTCTCACCAATCCACTGCTTTACCTTGTTTAATATCTAGGAAATTACGTTCAACTCTATACATTTCTTTGAGATCCTGGCCTAATAAAGTGTGGGTCTACAGAAGGGTAATTAAAATGCGTATGAGGTGTGTTGGTTTAAGGGGGCTGAAAGTAGGTGGTGTGAGGAATAGTTGAAGAAACTAAGTGTTTCATCTGGAAAAAGGACTAGCATGGCATAAGGAGTAGGATAAGTGAACTGAAGTTCCTGGGAGCTGGATTTCAACTCTCAACAAGGAATCACTTTCTGATAGTTAAGCAGGTGATAATGGAAAATACTGAGTGCCTGACTGTGCAGAATGGATGAATACTGAGCTGCCTTCAGAGCCTCATATTTGACTTTCCAATTTTTATGGTGGAAAAACAGAAAACAAAAAACAAAAAAGCTATGTGTACTTTGACTTTCTCTTAGGACTCAGAATCCTGGGGCATATGGACCTAATTCACATATCCCCATTTTCCATTTCCCTCTCTGAAGTCCTGGTCATGCCCTACAAGGAAATATACGATTAAGGGAATGTTTCAGTGCTTTTTACTGAAAATGAGAGAAAAAAATAAGGGGACCATATTCTAAATTAGGTTATCTGGTTCTCAGTGTGTCTTTTTTAAGCCATCAGATAGCTTCACTATAGCTGGCTGGGTTTGGTGTCTTTAAATGTGGGTAAACAGGGCAATAAAAGGAAACTTATTTTTCCCCTTTTTTTTTAATTTTGAGGGAGCAAATAAAATACCTAACAAGATTTTTTTTCCCCTAATGTGGCCATGCAAGCACAACCTGGCTGTTCTGCAACTGAGTACCATTAATGTCTATTTATAGCCGGTATTTTCATAGATGAATCACATTTACCATGGGACAGTTAAGGACCCAACCAGCTCTGCTGAGAACCCCATAATCTTACTACATCTCTTTCCATTTCCCTTCAAGGGAACTAAGCTATAGCTTAGTTGTTCCATGCAGAGAGAGGGGGAAACATAAGTGGAAATGTAAAGCTAGTAGACAGCCTGTTCCCCAAACTCAGCAAAGTATAAAATTTTAAACACAGACAAACTTAAGGCCCTGGATCACTCCCAGCTTTGTCCCTTGGCTATGATCACCCTGCAGTTAGCACAGACTCGCTCTGCACTATACAGCCTTCTTGCCATCAAAATGAACAATTTACCTCCAACATTTCCTACCAAATCAAGTTGAAATGATACTTCCTTAATAAAATGTTACATGCATAAACAAAATACCAATAATTGTTAGGGGTACTGTCAAATGAAAAGGCAGAGTACAGTGGATATTCAGCTCATTTTGTGCAAGTGGGGCTGGGGGAGTGAAGGATGGCAGAAGGCCAGGGTATATGTCATCAAAGGTTTTCAAAATTCAATGAAGTTAACTGGAGATATCTATTAAATCTTGGGGATCTAACCTCACCCAGCACACACAAAGACACACACACACACACACACACATACACACACACATTCTCTGAGCTTTGTGTAGGCACTCATCCTACATAGCCCTGAAACTGATATTTATTTCTTTGTGTCTGATATCTGCTATGAGTCTTCACCCTTAATTTACCTTTAAGGTATTAAAAAGCCCTTTTCCTGCAGTCTTTTCATCTACTTCAGGCTAAAATGCTTTAAGATTAAATGAGATAATACACATAAAGCACTTAAGAGAGTGCCTGGCACTCAGTAAGAGGTCCACACATATTAGCTACTTCTATTATTAGAACCTCAGTATAAGTTTTTCTAAGTTTCTAGCCAGTACATTCACAGATGAATCATCTGCCATGAGGCAGTTTCTACTTAGAGCCAACCAGCTCTGCTAAGGACTGTATGATTCAGTTATTCAATAAACCCTCACTGAGGGCCAACTCTGCTGGACACTGGGGATACAGAAAGGAATAACAAGGGCCCTGTGCTCATGCCTGTGAACAATAAGCTGATTAGCAGGTACCATTACTTCCATTTTAACATTTAAAGGCTCAGAGAGGCTTAGTAACTTTTCCAAGACCAAAGAATTAATATGGTGGAGCAATTTAAGTCCACTTCTGTTTGATTCCACAATCCCATGTTCTTTCCATTATGCCATGCCTTCTGCTACCCAATATGCCAGCAAAGTGGTTTTAAAAAGCATATTAAGGCTTAAGAATAACAATGCATACAAATATAGTTTCTGCACATAAACAATGTATGAAAATAAAACATCTTCACTGAATAGACCAATTGCTGAAACAAGGGTTTGCGAAGTTATGTTATTCAGAATTCATTGTACTCATATCAGCAAATGGGACATTAGTCAGGATATGAAAATAGGCTAGTTAAAACAAAATTGCCTAGCACAATACCTGACATAGTAGGTGTTCTATAAATGTTTTTTGACTAATATTAACCAGGATTCTTCTAATACTATGCATCCCTTCTTGTGAGAGCATGACTACATAGATACAGCAGAGTGATTTGGTGGGCTCTGGAGCCTGACTGCCCGTGTTAGGCTCTGACCTTGACACTTTCTAGTAGTATGACCTTCCGCAAGTTATTTACAGCTTCAGTTTCTGTGAGGACTAGATGACTTAATCAGAGGAAAGTATTTAGAACAAGACCTATATAAGGTAAATGCTGACCAAACCTTTGCTATCATTATTACTATTATTTTCTTCTTTAAAATGAAGTCATTTTGATTGTTTATCTCAATATCATATTAAGTAATCAAGACCAAAAAACTATTTGTTCACTGAGACTTTTACAAGTTACTTTATATAAGTAAAATATCCTCATCACATCCTTTCCATCATTCAAAATGAAAACAAGCACTTGAAAACTAAAATTGTGTCTAAACAGTACCCAATTATGTAGAATAAGCAATTTTTGATTTACAAGATTAATAGAGAATGACTCAGATAATTTAACTTCCATAGTCAGGAGTTAATTAGGGGTTTGTGTATGGTGGGGGGAGGGGGGTGGGAATGAGTAAAACAGGCCTCTATTTACATTTAGCCATTTCCTGTAATTAAATTAAGTAAATAATTGTAAATTGTCTACTTGTCCTTCTCCTTTATGGACACATTCTTACCAAGATTCACCATAATTTCAACCAGCTTAAGCACAAGAAAAACTGACAGAGGTCACATAGGAAAATAGCAGAATTCACTTCTACCGCCAAATGCACAATATTTGTATCCATAGATACAAGACAACAGAGAATTACAGAATGCTAAAGCGGGAAGTCCCAGGACCTCAGAGATCCAACAAGTCTCAGGCTCTGACCCTGCTGTCAGGGGATCTATGAGAGGGTGAGGAACCAGGCAGAGGTCAAGGGAAAGAACTGCTGGTCCTTGTTCCAACATGAATGACCTCGCAGGGCCAACATACCCCAACATCCTTATTTTATAAGCAGCAACTCAGGACCTGGCAAATTAAAGGCAGAGCTGAGATCAGAACCCAGGTTTCCTGATTCCCAGTCCACTGCTTTCTACACTTCTGAAGGTCACTACTCTATGACTATGTAGTCAGATAACAACACATTAGACTGTGCTAAATTGACAACTAAGCAGGTTTTCTCTTTGTAAAACCATCAGGCATTATGACAGTGACAGCACTTTTTGAAAGGTTTGTAAGGCTTGCATCATTATTTGGTATAAATAAAAGCAATTTTCCATTCCTTTTTTTAAAAAATATATAACCTGAAAATACCAAACCAAAAATTTTATTACAAAATTTTTCTTTTCCCTAGTATGCACCCCTGGGCCTAGCACAGAGGCATTAAAAATTTGCCAAGAGAAACAGTGAAGTCACTGATAATACAAAGCATGAGACTGTCATCAAATTCATGTCTTTGTTTTCTTCCTCTCGATACTTAATTATTTCTCATTGCCAATCATTTTGTGGTTGTTGGCAGAGGGCAAGGAAATTCCACCACTGTAAACATGTAGAGATACACTCTCCTCAGTAGACCATAAGTCTGCACACGATGGGTCTGGTCACAAATCCAAAGAGAGTGATGCTTCATTAATCAGCAAGAATGTTGATGCTACTTCCCCTAAACCTCCAAAGAGGATTGGTGGTCTCAGAAAAACTCCAATCACTTTTAAAAGAATAACAAACACAGTATAAAAATGTTTCAAGTCTTTTTACCACTTACAACTATCATCACTTGCATGTGACCTATGCTTTCCTGTCAGATTTCACCTAACCCACCTAAAAGTGAAGAGAGTAAAGCATGATGTATACACAGCTCCATTTACTCTTCTGCTTCAATTCAGAATTGCCTTAAACTCAAAGAGCACTACTTTGAGCAATATATAGCAAACTACCCTGCTAAATAGAAATTACATTATCTTGGAATCCTGGAAGGCATACCTTGGTTAAAGGTGGCAGAGGAATACTTTATTGATTAGAAACAGAACACAAATTGATACTTATCAGTAGGCTATTTTTCCACAAAGAAATACATGGGTAAGAGGAAAACACAGGAATACACCATACAAATTATAAAAATAACCTTAATTTTCCAGGAGACTAAAAGAAAGAACCAAATATACTTTAACCCTCTTTAGAACTAGTGTTTTATTATAAGTTTCATAGAAATTTGAATCTGTAGGTGTGGTAGACTGTTTGCAAAGACAACTGCAGTAACTCCTCCCTATCCCTTTGCAATGTGACCTTGCAGCAACTCCCATCAAAGGTGGAATCTGTTTCCTTGGAGCTTCAGCTTTCACGCTTGGAATGCTGCCCTAAGGCCATCACATGGGGAAGTCTAGCCTACTAGAGGATGACAGCCTATGTGTAGCAGAGATGAGATGACCTAGCTGAGCCCCTTTATACCTAGTACTGGACAGTCCACTATGGGAGAGGGCCCATCTTAGACCATCCATCCCCAGATGAGCAGCAAGATGATTGAGGCTGCGGAGTGACCCACAGAATTCTGAGCTATTATTGTTTAGCCACCACCTAAGTTTTTGGGGTTTAATTAAGCAGTAATAGTACACCTGAGACAGCAGATCACAACTATAGGCAGCAAACCAGTCTGGCTGCTGAATACCCATTATGTGTAGAACATTGTCAGGCATCCCATGGGAGACATGGATGATAATAGACAGAAGACATGGATGGCTCTTTCCTCCATGTATGAACATATCTATAAAAATAAATTAAGAAGCATGTAATATTTATGTTTAAATATATTTAATCTACAAAAAACCTTCCATTACTCCTACATTACAAAGCAAGGGTCTCCCTAGTGTGTTCAAGACAATCCTCTGAAGTCATGGAAAATAATCAGAAATTCTGTTTATATTTATCTCTTTTCCTTTTTATGTTTTGAATGTATTTTCATAAGGTATAAAATATATTAATACATAAAAATAATTTACAATAAATGTACACATAATGGGGTTTTTCCCTGTCATATCTGCTCCAATTCCCTAACCCCCAACCCCACACAAAAATATACTTCCTTTTTGGCTTTGCTTTTCTTAAATAAATGAACCTTTCTCTGGCTGCCCAGGGAAGAGCCAGTGATGACTATTGCCACAGATCATTGTTCATCTGTACTGTAATTATTTATAGTATATCTTGCAGGCTATAAACATTTTTAGACAGGGCATATGTCTTCATCAGTATATACATTTTTCTTAGGCAGTAGAGCATAATGGCATTATGACATACATTTTAAGCATCCAGGCTCTGGAGCCAGGTTTCCTGGACTCAAATCCCAGTTCTGCCATTTATAAGCTATGCAGCCTCCAGAAGGTTACCTAACTTCTTTAGGCTTCCATTTCTTCACTGTAGAATGGAGCTAATAATTTTCCCTCCTTCATAGGTTTGTGATGAGAAACGAATGAGTTAATATATATAAAATGAATAGAAGTGTGCATGGCACATAGTGCTCAGTAAGTTAACAGCTATTATCATCATCAACAACACCATCACCACCACCACTATCTCCAATATCTAAGAATAAATAAATGTATGACAGAGGGAGGTGAGAAAGAGGGTTAGTTGTACAGAAAACACTTTACGTGATTTGATAAAAATGAAATGTAATGAATTTTTCCAGAAGGATACTGCAACTTTAAGGCAAGGTGTCACACTAGTATCTGTTGACAGTTGGTCTATTACTCACAAATAAAACAGTTAAATAATAAACATGTAAAACAAACACCTTCAAGTTCTGCTTTTATAATCTAATTGCTATAGTGAGGATATAAAATAATTCTTGGCTGAAAATTAATACTGGGGATATTTCCTTAAGAATTCTCTTTCTAATTGTAATCCTTTCCCTAGTGGAAATCATCAGACACAGGTTTATGACATATGCACATGCAGCATTTAGATTACTGTAATTTCCAATAAGATGCAAAGCCACAAATCTCTCTCTCCTAAATATACTACCGATAATTTGTGCTAGAAGAAAGGTACAGTAGCAAGAATCATGTATCACATGGGAAAAAGAAGTCATAGAGATCACCTGCCCACCCCCTATCATTTCAAAGATTATGACATTGGGTCCAGACAGGGTCAATGTCTTAACTAAGTCTCACAGCTGATTTCTGACAAAATTCCTTTCTCTTGATTTCTACATGGTTCACTGCACTTTTCATTACCCCAGTTTTGTTTCGTTTGCTATTTATTTTGTTGCTTGTGCTTTGGGTGTCAAGTCTAAGAAACTACTGCCTAACACAAAGTCCTGAAGATGCTTCCCTAAGTTTTCCTCCAGGAGTTTGATAGTTCTGGCTGTAATATTTAGGTCTTTGATCAATACTGAGTTGATTTTTGTATAAGTAGGGGTCCTCTCCTTTTTTTTTTCTTGCAAATGGAGATCCAGTTTGCCATCACCATTTGTTGAAGAGACGACTCTTTTCCCAACTGAGTGGTCTTCCCTCCCTTATCAAAAATCAGTTGGCCATATATATGAGAGTTGATTTCTGAACTCTCAGTTTGATTCCATTGTTTTATATGTCTGTCCTTGTACCAGTATAATGCTGTTTTGATTACTGTGGCTTTGTAATAAGTTTTAAGATTGGGAAGTGTGAGTCTTCCAACTTCATTCTTCTTTTTCAAGATGGCTTTGGCTAGTACCTGTCCATATAAATTTGATTATTGCTTTCACATTTCTGCAAAGCAGTTTGTTAGAAATTTGTAAGTTGCTTTGGGTATAATTGATATCTTAACAACATTTAGTCATCCAATCCATGAACATGGAATATCCTTGCATTTATTTAGGTTTTCTTTAACCTTTTTTAGCAATGTTTTGTAGGTTTCTGTGTACATGTTCTTTATATCCTTGGTTAGATTTATTCTGACATATATGATTCTTTTGGTTGCTACTGTAAATGGAATTTTTTTTTTTAATTTCTTCTTCCGAGTGTTCATTACTTGTGTGTAGAAATACCATTGATTTTTGGGTGCTGATCTTGTATCCTGCCATTTTGCTGAATTCATGTATTAGGTCTAAGAGCTTTGCTGTGTATTTTTCAGGATTTTCTGTATATAAGATCATGTCATCTGCAAATAGGGAGAGTTTTACTTTTACATTTTCAATTTAGATGCCTTTTATTTCTTTTTCTTGCCTAACTCCTCTGGCAAAAACTTCCATTATAATGTTGAATAACAGTGGTGACAGTGGTTATCCTTGTCTTGTTCCAGAGGGCAACCTTTCTGACTTTCACCATTAAGTATGACGATGGCAGTGGGTTTTTCATGTTGAGGAAGTTTCTTCTATTCCTATTTTTCTAAGTGTTTTTTATCAAGAAAGGATGCTGGGTTTTATCCAATGCCTTTTTCTGTGTCAATTGAGACAATCATGACTATTTTTTTCCTTCGTACTGTTAATGTGGTATAGGTTTTGGTTCATGTGTTCAAGCAATCAGAGACTCGGCTGAGTGTATGCACATCTTGCCAACAGTTCTACTGCTATTTCTTTTATTTCCTGGGGGCTTTTTTGTATGCACATGCTTGCCAGCTGCTTATATTCCACTCTGGGTCTCTGTGGACATGGGTCCCTTGCCAGAATATGTGTGGGTTTCCAACTTGCTGCTCTGAATGGCTCTATGGTCTGCATCCACGGCAGGAGGTCCCAAGGACATGCTGCCTCTGGGTGACTCTTAAGTTGCACGGGACTGAGTGAGAAGGAGGGACCAGGACTGGCAAGTCTGGTTGTAGACCTACTGCCTTTTTTGGTGTTGTTTTTTTGTTGTTTTGGTTTTCCTTTTTCTTTGATTCAGTGTTTGTGGAGTCTGCTTCTCAGCCTTACTCATTTCAATAGTCTTGTCTTCAAGTTCAATGATTCTTTCTTTGGCCAGCTTCAATCTGCTTTGAAACCATTCTGGGAATTTGTCATTTCAGTTATTGTGGTCTTCAACTCTAGTAGCTCTGTATGGCTCCTTTTAAAAATTTTCTATATCTTTGCTAAGATTCTCATATTGCTCATTCATTTTTCTTCTAATGTTCTTTCATTCATCTCCTTAAGAATTTTTAAGAGGATTTTTTAAAAAGTCTTTGCTCTGTCCTCATTCTGGTCTGCTTCGTTGGTGTTTTCTGGAATTTTACCCTCCTTCTTTGGATGGGCTATCATTTCCTGTTTCTTTCTTTGTCTTATACTCTTTTGTTGCACACTATACATTTTAATATTTTAAGATGTAAACTCTGAAACTCTGGAATTTATTTCCTGAGATATCTGTTTCTTGATTTTGTAACCAGCTGGTGATATGACAGAGATATTCTTGAGTGTCATCCCTCTTATCAGGATGGTCTGCCCAAGGTGAATGCAAAGTGCAAGGTGCTCCCTGTCTTTTTTGTGCCTGCATCTTGTCCTGGGCTTGTGCCCATTAGTTTTTTGGAGTTCCCTGGTTTACAGGAATTTGAATTCCCCTTCTATTTCCCAGGAGACAGACCTCCCTCTCCTTGGTGTTAAAGCAGGAAAGCCTTTGCATCAGGCTGTATGCCTCAATAGTTTCTTATACTCTTATCATTGTTTCAAGCTGCTTTCACCTGGATGTCAAATTCTGGGAGATGGCACAGGCTGGAGAGGAGTTTCAGAAGTCAATCTTTCCCTGCTGGAACAAGGCCACGGATCCAGGAGGGGGGCACAAACTGTTTCCAATCTGTCTTGGGAAGGGTATGAGGAAGGGCACCAGGAGCTTCTTCCATGGCTCCCCAAAGCTGCACTTTCTTGACCTGCCCAGCAAATGCACCCCTTCAAGTGTCTCCTGAAACCCCGAGGAAGCTTAGCATCTTTAAATCTCCTCAACTGCCTTTGTCCAGGGTGGGCTGAAACAATGGCCACTTTCAGAGCCAGGACTCCAGTGACCCAAAGTCGCTAATCAAAAGCTGTGATCAGAGATTGGTCATCTCACCCCAACTTGGTGAAGAGAATTTTTAATGTCCTTTCCTGTCTCCAGTGAGCTAGCCAGGGATTCGCCCCACAGTGGCCTGCTGTGAGAGTGCGGAATGGATACCCGTAACCACCACACACAAAGAGAGATTTCTGCATCGTAATTTACCAGCCTCTTTCTCCTGCTCTTCCCTGGATGCTGTACAGTGTCCTACTGGGCTCCAGGGTTTCAAAATTGTTGTTTCAGATAGTCCCTGTTTAATAGTTGTTCTGGTGGAAGCTGAATCCTGGGGCTTCCTACCCTGCCGTCTTCCCACAATCTTCTCCTCCAGTTTTAAGAACTATTTCCATACAACTAACTATATGGTAAAAGTGTATCACATGCACTGAGAGATATAAGGAAGCTATACTATAAATAACTGACTCAGTGCATTATACAGTAGACCTCCAATAAATGCTTGTTGAACGCTATGAAGTCCTCCTGTTCCTAAATTGTCCTGAATTGCAGGTCATCTCAAGTGCTGCCAACAAGCTGGGGCGAGTGAGAATCACTTCTTAAACAGAGCACCCAGCAGACATAAAGCCATTCTTTCAATCTTTTTTTTTTTTTTTTTTTCTGTATGCAGGGTTCATGCCTTATTAGATGAAAGAGATAAATTGAATCTTTTTTTTCCTTCTTGAAACATTCTTTTCTTAACTATAAAGTTAATATAGGCTCACTGTAAAATTTAAGGGAAAAATAAATTTAATAATAATATTAATAAGAAAAGGTAATGTTTATTGAATGATAATTTTGTACTAGGCATATTAAAAGCATTTGCCATATGTTAACTCATTGAATCCTCAAAGCATCCTTACATGTATTTTACAGATGAGAAAAGTAAGGTGCAGAACTATTAAGTAACTTGCCTAAAGTTATACAGCCAATCAGTAAAAGAGTAGGGATTTGTACTCAGGTGTATGGTTCCAGAGTCCATGATCTTAACTACTCTGTTATCCTGGCACTGCTCATGTTTTGGTGTCCAGCACAAATGATTAAGAAAAAAGTTGATTAAAAAAATGGGTAAATTTGAGTACACTGAAATTTAAAATTTCTATACTGTAACAGAAATAATATATAAAGTGAAAATACAAACTACAGACCAGGAAAAGAAAACAGCAAACCATAATCAACAAAACAGTAATTTATAAAATAGTAATGAATTCCCATAAATCCATGAGAAAAAGACAAAAGAAAAATGGGCAAAGAATATGAATAAGCAATTTATGAGGAAACCCAAATGGCTTATAAACATGTGAAGAGATGCCTGTTCTCAGTAATAATTACAGGCTGCAAATTTAAAAGCAAGAAACCATTTGACTCCCATCAAAAGGGAAAATTTTAAAATAGATAATACCAAGTATTGGTGACGACATGGAGCAATGAGAACTCTCATACTTTCCTGTAAATTGGTACTCTAATTAGCAATATCCTATATTTTCCAGCAATATATACATGTAAAAAAATTATAAAACCTGTATGGGGATGATAAATACCAAATTCAAAATAGTGGTTACTTCTGGGGTGAGAAGGGAAGAGAATGAGTTCCAAAGAGATACACAGGAGGCTTCAACTATATCTATAATATTTTATTTCTTTTTGTTTCATAGTATATACTGTAAATCATTAAGATTTCACACATTTATGTGGTGGCACCTAGGGGGTTTCTTATATTAATTTCTATACTTTCTGTATGTTTGAAATATTTCACACATTTTAAAGAATATTATTACAAACTAAAAGTAAGGCACCAATGATAATGAAAACCTCATAATTTGTAGGGATAATACAATTAATAATTTGCTTGCATTTTATTGAAGTTGACTCTAAACTCAATCAATATTTTCTCTTTTAGACAGAAGCCTCAAAGGTGGAACAATTTTTCTTGCTATTATACAATAATTTGGATTATTATTTAATTATAAGTGAAGCTAATATGTTCCTCAGATATTTTTATAGCAGTTTTATTGAGATAGTCACATACCAGACAATCCAACTAAAATGTACAATCAATAGCTTTTAGTATAATCACAGTGTCGTATACTCATCACCACAAAAAATTTTAGAACAATTTCATTACTCCAAAATGAAAAACTCCATACCCCTTAGCAGTTACCTCTCAATTCCTTTATCCTTCCCCAGCCCTACATAACTACTAATCTAATTCCATATTTATAATTTTATTTATATTTACATTTTATATAAATGGAATCATACAATATGTAGTACTTTGTGTCTGTTTTCTTTCACTTGGCATTTTTTTTTTTTTTGCCTGATATTAATATCTGGTAACATTAACATACATTTGTTCGGTTTCAAGGAAAAACTGTCTTATATATACAATATTACCCATATTCATATTTCACATGATGTTTCACTATGCTATACAGTTCCATGTTACATTTTTTAGCTTTCCTTCTAGTAATATACATGACCTTGGACTTTCCCTTTCAACCATTGTCATACCCATATAATAGTACTGCTATTAGTTACAAATACTGTGATGTGCTTTAACCTTTTCTATCATCTCAAATATTAATTTATGTTATATTGTTTCCAAATGGCTAACTATTATAGGAGGCAGTAGTGCCCTTATTTTGGAGGTAAGTGTTTCAAAGATAACTCCTTTTCTTTTCCAAGGATAGATCAAGAAAATAGCAAGGGACTAGGTCATCCTTCCTTTAATACTAGACATTGCTTTAACAAAATACTCCAAAGTATTTTGGAACAGTAATTGTGATGCTTCTTCTTCTTTTTTTTTTTTTAGGTACCAGGGCAGGGATTGAACCCTGAACCTCATATGTGGGAAGCCAGCACTCAACCACTGAGCCACATTGGCTCCCCTGAGTTGATTTTTTTCATTTGTTTGCTTGTGGTTTGTTTTTTTGTTTTTAGGAGGCACCAGGGACCGAACCCTGGACATCCCACATGGGATGCGGGTGCTTAACCACTTAACTGCTTGAGCACATTCACTCCCTGATGCTTCTACCTTAATGCACCAAAAGCTAAGAGATTAAAAACAAAACAAAACAGCAAAAGAAATACTATAATGTGAATCTGCAGAAAGTTAGAACAATTTGCAAATTTTGTATTTTATAATCATGTTAAGTAAATCTTAATTTAAGTAAGCACTTCTGCAGTGGTTGGAGGTATGGCCTGTGTCCCTGAGTTGGAATGCTTGAAGGATGAAGTTCAAACAGACTGTTAACCCATGGAATAATCAAAGCAGAACATATTTTTTTAAATGTTGATTTTTAAACCAGAAGTGTAAATAAGACAGTGATTTATGAATCTTCTAGTGCCTTTCTCTGCTGAAGACATCAAAAAGATCAAGTCTTTGGCTGAGGAAAATAGAACAAATATGCAGACTTGTTAAAGCAGTAATAGGTGCCTCTATTAAAACTCCACTTCCATTAAGAACTACAAATTATCTTTCCTCCTTCCAGGCCTTAAAGAATGCGTTCCAGAAGCAGTGAATCGGAGGGTTCACCTCAAAAGAAATTTCCAAGACATAGTAAAGATCACAGTTTCCAAGGTCCTCACGACATGAAGCAGAGACAGCAAGACAAAGGCCCTGCCAGTGAGTCAGTCATAGTGCTGCCACATGCCAACTCAGAGAAGCCACATAGTGGTAATGACCACCAAGGAGAAGACCTCTCAAGAGATGACCTATTATTTCTTCTCAGCATCCTAGAGGGAGAACTGCAGGTCAGCTGGGCTCCAGTCATTCCTGTCATGCTTCAAGGGAAAATACTGACTGTGAATATGGTGTGCATACTGCCACAGAAATAGATACCTGTGGTTCATACTTGTGTGTACATGAAAGCAAAGTATATGTACACATACACAGAATTCTCTGCCAATTTGAAGGGCAATTAATCACATCTAAAAGGGCTGTCGTTATGACATGCAATTGGAATGCACATTGTGAAAGGTCACATCCTCTGCCCATGCTGCTCACGAGCTTCAGTGCACAGACCTGTATTGGCAACAATAATACCAGATGACTTCTGGATTGGTTTAAATAACAACAGAAGTTTTTGTACCCCATGCGAACTGGCTCCCAGACTTGTCCTGGTATTATTATCATATATAAAAACCTAAACAGCTGCTATACATGAAGGAGAATCTTATTTCTTACTCCTGAAAACATTAATGCCAGTCCATTGAGGGATATCATGTTATCTGCTTGTCTAACACAATAAGAAAATGTAGAGCCCCTGAATGTTTTTAAAATATTATTAATGTGTAATTAGATTGTAAGAAGGATGAGGGACATAGCTTTGCTATCTTTTCTAAAAGGCACTATAACCAAAATTGATTCATTTACATTTGAAAAAGAAAAAACACTGTCAATGATCCTGTTGTTGAGACTGCTGGTAGATAAAGCAGGCTTTCTGAAACACTTTTTGTTTCTACAGGCCCGAGACGAAGTCATAGGCATTTTAAAGGCTGAAAAAATGGACTTGGCTTTGCTGGAAGCTCAATATGGGTTTGTCACTCCAAAAAAGGTGTTAGAGGCTCTTCAGCGAGATGCTTTTCAAGCAAAATCTGCCCCTTGGCAGGAGGACATCTATGAGAAACCTATGAATGAGGTATGTCCTACATCAGGGGCATGTACCTTGGAGGTAAAAAAGCTCACCAGCCAGGGAGCGGATGTAGCTCAGTGGTTGAGTGCCTGCTTCCCATGTACGAGGTCCTGAGTTCAATTCCCTCAATCACATCCCCAGTACCTCCTAAAAAAAAAAAAAAAA
>JAQZBX010010201.1:0-44679 GCA_029593785.1 Cabassous unicinctus | reverse complement strand
TAGGAAGGTTTGTTTTGCAGAGAGGATTTGGGTTCTGCCTATATTTATTCTAACTGCCAAGGATTGCCTCCAAATTGAAATCACTTGAGGTGCATTGTTTGAGGGTTCGTTTTGGCCTATTTAGCAAGCAAAAATGGATGGCATTACACATATTATTTTGCTTTGCCTAATCATGCAATGAAACTCGTGGAAATCTGACGAAATTACAGGGTTCTAAGAAGTTCTTTTCAATTGCAAAATAATGTTACTTGCTATGAATGTCATTCTTCTTTTGATGGACATTCAATTTATTTTCTATTTTTCTCTGCTATAAACAATGCTACAAGAAACTGCCCTGTGAAGACAGATTTTATGGGTTTAAAATACAAGATCAGAGTGTACATATTTTGTTTTCTTTTTAATTTAAATAAGATGTGCCATTTATGTGTTTATTTGACAAATATTGATTCGCTAATTGTATGTCCAATGTAATTTTGTAGGTTCTGGGCTAGGGTAGTTAACAAACTCAGGTCTGCTTTCATGGAATTTAAGTTGCCATATCCTTATTCAATAATGCTCTGTCCCTTAATATTGCCAGCACCAATGTGTACAGCATATTTTACACCTATTTATCAGCATTAGGTATTATTCCACATTTATCACTGAAGATTGACTAAGGTGTGATATACTAACAAACAACCCCTCAAATCTCATAGGTTTAAGCCAACAAATGTTTATTTCAAATCATGTGATATGTACATCTCAGGTTCTCTGCCAGGTCTGTTGAAATTATTTTCCTGACAGGATTCAGACTGATGGAAAATCTACCAACCTAAAAATGTCCAGTCACCATGGCAGAGTTCTGCAAAATGGTTTCACATCAGCAATCAAATCTGAACATGTCCATGGCTACAACATGGCCAAGGTACCACTGGAAACAAAGAAAAACTCTAGTTTCAGTACCTTTTTCAATCACTCACACTTTGTCTTTCATTTTCACTTCTGTTTGTATTCTAGTCACAATATTTTGTACTGCTGTTAGGTAATTTTCTCCTTTGACTGGGAATATATCTACTGACAGTTCTGGAATCACAGTCTTGCTAATTGTTATCCAAAATGAAATAGAGGTTCACCATTTATACAGTTGGCAAAATTCCAGGAAATCCCACAGTTTAGCTTCATGGACTCAATACGTAATTTAGATGAAAACATCTTTGGTCAGAGGTAGAGGATAGCTACTGGTGTGGCACTAGAACCATGCAGGCAGGGAAAAGAAGAAATCTCCAAAAAAGGGTGCTGTTTTCCCAGAAGGATTCTAGCAAAGAATGCAGGGCAGACAAAAAGAAATAGGTACCATTCAAAATGTAAAGGAAAAGTAAAATGATAATCAGCACCACACAAATTGGTCCTGATAAGTATTGACATTAGTGGACTACCTAACCTATTTCTTCCAACATAATAGCATAAACATTTTGCTATCTGCTAAATAAACCTCATTATTTAATAATAATAATCTACTTATCAATTACTGGTTATTTTGTTTTTCTTTTATATTTTACTATTTACAATGAAATTATTGTATGCTGAAATTAACACATTTATTTAAAATTAATCCATTGTACAATTTTTCTAAGCAAAAATTGTTGGGTGAATATTTATTAATTGATGTAATGTACTTTTTTTCTAATTCTCAAGACAGGATTGTATTAAACTTTTGTGAAGCAATTTTTACATACCCATTTCAAATTTAAAAACTGTGGAAGTTACAAACCATTGGAATGCAGCATATCTGCACCAAAGAGTTTTAAATTCCACACAAACATCTCTAAAGAATGGTTAAAAAAAAAGAGGCCCTTGGGCCCAGGTGGCCGGCCCTGCCCACACAAGCAGCCAGACCGCTGAATGGCCATGTTATCGCGCTTCACATCTCTGTAAGGGAAAAGCAAATTTTATACACGCTCCTCTGTCATTTATTGGTAGTCACAGCCATGAATTACTTGCTTTTCTGGACAGCCTGATGTAAAAGCTGCCAGTAAGGTGTTTTTCTTCTAACTTTAGATGAGTGGACTCATTGTTACCCAGCGTAGGTTGCCATATGGTATGCATTAGTGAAATTTTAATTGCTCTAGAGATTGAGAGAAGATTTTGTTTTTACTTTTGGAAGGAGAGATCTTACTTTT
The DNA here is from genome assembly GCA_029593785.1 of Cabassous unicinctus. Classification (NCBI taxonomy): domain Eukaryota; kingdom Metazoa; phylum Chordata; class Mammalia; order Cingulata; family Chlamyphoridae; genus Cabassous; species Cabassous unicinctus. The sequence goes on along the minus strand of JAQZBX010010201.1, from coordinate 42,520 downwards.
TTTTTTTTTTTTTGCTTTGGTCCTTTCATGTTTCCAGGTTACATGTTGGAGTACTGAGGAAAAGGAAAAAAGTGAATTGGTCTTTTGATCACATCTTCCTTGTTTGTAAAAAGGGAAGATTTTGCCCACCTAAGGGTTTTTTGTACAGAAATATCTCATATATTTCATCTCTGAGCATCTGTACACAGAGGTACACAGAGGTGCTCAATCGATGCTGCTTGCCTTCCTCTTCCCCCCACCCTGAGCTGTTGCCTTAGATCTGGGCTTCTTCTACGCAGCATCATTCCATTTTAATGGAAAAAAGGAATGGTAATTTCATCTTTGGGAAAAGTATAGTTGGCCCAAAATGGGATTTTCCCATATTTGTCTCAGTGTTTGCTGTGGCTTTGATGGTCACCAATGGCCTTGATGCCACACAGCAGTTGAATATAAATCATTCCCACATGTGCTACATGGTAATGGATTGGATTTTCACACAGCTGAGTCCTTGCTCAAGCTTTTATAGCCCATTTTCTAAAAAGGGTTTGAGCAGGGCATGGTTACCTGGGAATCCTCTTCCTTTGAGCAAGGAAACATTCCACTATAAATTGCACTTTCTGATAAGGTTGCATCTGTTCCCCTGTGAGCTCCACTATTGAAACATAGGGCCAGAGAATCTGGCTTCCCATGGCTCTGTATCTGAGTGAGGCTGCTCAGGGTTGGTATGTTAGGTTGCTAACCAAAGGGGCCTTTGGGATAACACCCCAGGAATTCCATTCTTCTGAGCCCTTCTTGATGTGCCCTAGGGACACTGCACCCCATCTAGATTTCAGTAAGTTTCTATGTGGATTTGTATGTGTGTGTGCTAACATATATAACAAATTTTCCCATTTTAACCAATTTTAGGTGTAGAATTCAGTGATATTAATTACTTTCACAATAACCATCATCCATAACTAAAACTATCTCATCACCCCAAATAGAAACTCTGTACCCGTTAAGCAATAACCTCCCAATCCCCTTCCTTTGCCCCCTACTCCCAGGCCCTGGTAATCTGTATTTTCCTTTCTATGTCTATGAATGTAATAGTTTGAGACTATATATATAGTTTGAGACTGCATGTACCTCAGAGAATCATGTTCTTAAAGGTGGTCCATTCCTGTGGGTGTAAATCTCTATTGTGGGTAGGACCTTTCGATTAGGTTACTTCAGTTAAGGGCCTTTTGATTAGGTTACTTCAGTTAAGGTGTGGTCCAGGGTGGGTCTTAATTCTCCTACTGGACTCCTTTATAAACAGGATTTAGACACACACACACACACACACACACACATACACACACACACAGAGGGAGGGAGGGAGAGAGGGAGAGAGGTAGAGGGAGAGGGGGAGAGAGGGAGAGGAAGAGAGAGGAAGCCATGGAAGCCAGAAGCTGAAAGCATGTACCTTGCCATGTGGCAAAAGAGCCAAGGATCACTGGCATTGGTGTTCTGGGAGAAAGCATCACCTGATGATGTCTTGATTTGAACATTTTCATGACCTCAGAACTGTAAGCTTGTAAGCTAAATCCCCATTGTAAAAACCAACCCATTTCCATTATATTGCATTTTGGCAGCCTAGCAGATTAAAACAATGAATTTACTTATTCCAGGTATTTCATAAAAGGGAAATCATATAATATTCATCATTTTGTGTCTGGCTTATTTCACTTGACAGGATGTATTCGAGGTTCATCCATGTTGTAGTATGTATCAGAACTATTCCAATGTATGGTTATACCATATATTGTTTCTGCTTATCTATTGATGGACACTTGGGTTGCTTCTACCATCTATGTGTGTTTCTTTTAAAATGATTATTTCAAATATTATGCATAAAGTGTAAATTTATTAATTGCATTATTTCAAATTGCCTGCTTTAAAATTTTTTCTCTTTGTGTGTTTCTAAATTCCCTGATGCTGAAGCCTTAGGTTCCACCAAACCACTGGCTGCTATCATTTCAGCTTCAAATATAGCAGAAAGGAAAAAAAATCAGATGTGGCTGGTTTGGGTCCCAGTTCTGTTACCTCCCTCATTCTTTACTTTGGCCCTCCCTCATCTGTACAATAGGAATTGCCCTTCTTTGTAAGGATTAAATGAGAGCCTGTACATAAGAGCCAGCTTCTGGGCCTACCAGGCTAGTAGACATGTGTTCTTCCTTCTCTTCCCTTCCTATAGTTGAGCTTGTGGTAGACACCAAGAAGGCCATTTGTTTTGACCCCTTCCCCCTTCTGTTCACCCACAAAACTGAAGCATTTGCAATAATTATCTATTTTATTATCTTCATTTAGGAAGTCAGTTTGGTGTTTCAATTTTGAAAAGTTAGGTGTTCAACAATTTGCCCTGGTAATAAAGCAGAGAGAGCTGATAGAACAGAAAACTAGTAAGCAAGCAGGAAAGTCAAGAGTGACTCAGAAGCTTGGGTTTGGGAGACGAGGCCAGTGGTAACACCAATGAAGGAACCGATGACTCTCAAGAGGGAGTAAACATGTTATCCAGACAGTGATTTCAAACTGTTTCAGTACAGTCCTCCGATTGGAGATACTGAAGAGCTAGAACTAGCCCCAGAGCATAGAAGGAAATGCAAGCTGATAAGTCTAGAAAGGTCAGAGCTCTGCTGGGTACACCGGTTACTGAATGAAGAGAGCAGAGAAGGTAGAAGCTTGAAGAGGTGAGGTGCTGAGGACAGAGGCAGAAGGCTCAGAGCAGAGAGGACGAAGGACAACCAGGTTGTGAACTGTGGATCCCTGAAGAGGAGAGACCAGGAAGCAGAGATGCCAGCGGGCAGGGCCTGGTGCTGCAAGAAGGAGGGTCAGGAGAAGGGAAAGCCTAGAAGGGAAGGTGTCCCCATGTCATGACACAATGAAGGGGGCCAGGCCCAGATGCTGTTTCAGAAGGGGCAACAGGGACAAGAAGAGGGCAAAGGCCAAACTTGAGGTGGTGGTAAGGGTGAAGGAGGGTGGCTTTTCCCCTTGTGGTTTTGGGTGGAGGAGGCCTGAATCCATTTTCGGTAAACTAACCTTATGGAGCACTTTTCTGTGTTCAGGTGTTATTCTAAGTTCTTCCCAAGCACTGCCTTAGGTAATCTTCCTAATAAATTGTCAGTGAAGGGTCTGTTATTATCTCCATTTTACCAGTGAGGAAACTGAGGCACTGAGATAAATTAACTTGCCCAAGGTCACCTGGCCTGTAAGTGGCCACACTAGGATTCATATGGGGGTATGTGTGTGGTCTGACTCCCCAGGGATAGGAACCTGTTTTGAGGGTAGTTAGAAGTGGAAGGAAATAAACCTCCTAAAGAGAGGGTCTCCTTCCTCAGAGATATTCTCATGTTAACATAGAACTTCTAAAACTTTCAAACACTCCCGTGGAACATCAGCCATTTTGGTCTTCTCTAATTCAAGGTGTAGACTTGTGTTCATAGGGGAACGTGGACATCACATCCCCCAGATGTGGCAGGGTCTGGAGATCTCAGTTCTTGGGGAGCAGGTAGCATTGGGGGTGGTAGGTGCAGGGACTGGCAGACCTCAGCATATGGATTGCTGCAGCTAACTGCCTTTGTGGCCCTCAGCCCATTTCCCTTCATCAGGAGGGATTGGAAAGGGTGAGGCAACCCCTAAAAGCCCTCCTGGCTGTGAAGGTTGTCCCTTACTGCAGCTGGCTTTCCTTTCTGCTCTTCAATACTCTAGCCTCTCTGAGAGCAGGACTCTTGTTGGTCTTTCAGCCCCTAGTGCTTTGCATGTGCTTGGCACACAGTAGGTGCTCCATGAGCGTCAAATGGAGGAACCATTTCCTTTTAGATGTCAGCGAAGATCCTTGATTGGTTCTGTGGCTGAAGGCAGGAGTGCTGGGAGGAATTTTTCCACAGATTGGGTTTATCAGGATGTGGGGTGGTGCAAGCTGGCTTCCCATCCTCAGGGCAGTTGCTTCTGGTCACCACCCCTCCCAGAATGTCTTTCCAGGGGGTCTCACTCTCCTGGGAGGTCTGGGTCCCAGATGAGTCCATCTGGCCTGGGCATTTCATATACCCCTCTTCTGTTTGGTTGTGATTCCTTGGTATATGATAGGCTAGAATGAAAACCATCTCTACTCTGGGTGGTTCTTGTTCATTCCCATTTCTAGATGTCTACTTAATGCAGTGTTCTGACTGTATTCAGTGGGATCCTTTCTAGATGTTTACTTAATGCAGTGTTCTGACTGTATTCAGTGGGATCCCCACTACATTAGGTAGGGCCTGGAGACCCTGAGTGTCATGATCCCTTGGGTGAGTGGGCCCTGCAAGGTCAGGTAATAAGGAGTGATGACTGGATGGCCAGCCCATGGCCTGGGGTGGAATGGGGAGGGGAGGGCAGCAGGCAGAGCGATGTTATCTTCCTAACCTTTGAAACCCTAGTCTTGTGACCGGCTGGGTGGCCTTTGCAGGGTCCCTGACGGCAGCTGGCTCTGGCTCTCTGATGACATTTGTATTTGCAGCTCAGCCCTGGGAAGATCCAAATATCTCCAAGGATTGTAGAAAATGGCTGGGTTTCCTGCTAGGTTTTGCTGCATAGAAATAAACTTACTAAAATGTCTCAGCCAGAGGCCCCCTTATGTCATGTGATTTTTAAAGTCAAGGTTGCACCAAGGCAGTTGCAGCTAAGAGACTTCCAGGAGCATCTGAAGGTCTGGGGCCTTTGAATAACATAGGACATGACAGCTGTGGTTTATTAATGTCATGCCTTTTAAAGAACCCATCCTCTGTTGTGGGTTTTCTTTCCCAAGGATGAGTGATCAGCCAGCTTGGGGGCGGGGGCACACAGTCTATGTGAATCCAAAGGCCACTGACTGCACTGACTGTTGAAATCCTGTCCTGTGCTCCCCCTACTCCCATTCTGGTCTGTTCTCTTTGTCTTTTCTGGCCCACTGAGATCCTTCCTGACCCTAGGAGGTGACTTCATTTCCTTCCTAGGAAGACCCACTTAAACCAATGCCTATTGTCCCTCAAGCCACAGAAACCATTTCCCTGCTTCTTTGCTCCCCCAAAGCAGGGCAACCACAGGGCCCTCAGGATGAGGGTGGGGGCCCTGTGAGGGCATCTTGGGGCTGAGTTCCGGCCTCTGCAGATGGGGAGCTTCCATTTATACAGGGGTAGGGGCGCACAAGGCCTCAACCCTCTTAGACTGCTTGGTTTCCTTGACTTGCTGAAATTGAGATAAATGTGTTTTTGTTGGAAACCAAGTCTCTAACCACTACTCACACATTCCACACCTCTTATTTCTTCATTGCGTTCGGCTAAAAAGAAACCCTCATCAAAGTCCCTGAATATGTCATTCAGTGGTTGGTGCTTGCGAAAGTCAATGTTGCAGAGATTGCAGAAACCTTCCTCTTACATTATCCCCCACACCATGAGCTGAACTCTGTTATGTTTAGCAGACTTATTTTGGTATATGTGTATACGTAAGGAAAGGTGGCTAATGCCCAAAACAGTGAACGATAGCTGGTTGTTTGTGTAGACCTTTATGTTCATGTGTGCTACCCACATTTGGGCTATTAGAACATCTTGGGGGAAAAATTATTAAGTTTTGTGGAGGGCTAGGTATTGCTTTATTTGTGCACACACTCTCCCCCTTTTCCAGGTAAAATACATGGATATAAAAAATATACATATACTTGAGTAAAAACACAAATAAAACAAAATCTGTCTTTTTGCAAAAGCATGGCCTTGTTCCTTGCTAATGAATATCTGCTTCTTAATCCTAATTATTAAATATGATGAGTGACAGGTCTTCAGTCCCATTTCTGCCTCTCAGGGACTGTTTCAGGGTGATGTATTAATGATAGTATGACAGCAGTGGCAGCTGTTACTTCTCAAGTCAGGTATTGCTAGATGCTCACATGCGGTGGTGGGCAGATTTTCCCAGCCATCATCTTCATCAGTGGCTTAGAGATATGGGCCATTGTTGTCTGCTTCTCCCTGCTTTCTCAACTCCCTTCCTCCCTGGACCTCTGGACTCATCCTCTGGGCTTTCCTGACTGCATCTTCTCTGGCTTCACTTCTCTCTCCCACACCCCAGGGAGTCCTTCCCAGGATTCCCCTCCCACACCCTCTCCATCACTCATCCTTCTCTTCCCCAGACCTCTAGCCCTGCCCTCCTTCCAGAGCCCTGCTTTGACTTTCCCAGTGCCTGATGGAGGCTGCTGCCACTCAAAAGAGCTACCAGTTTCCCAGGGTTTACTGGATGCCAGACCTTGACTGTTTGAACCTTGTTTTATGTAATTCTGACCCTCCCGTGGGTGGATGTTGTTACTATCACTCCAATGTATTGCTCTTACTGAAATTGTTTTAAAAATTCTTGAACTTATATGAATTTGACAAAATCTAATGCTGTTTCATGATAAAACACTCAGAAAATCAAGAGTATAATTAATTTTCTTTTCTTGTGATGTGTTTGTCTGACTTTGAGACTTTGGTAGCAGAGTAATGTTGGCCTCATTGAGTGGGTTAGAAAGTGTTCTCTCTTCAATTTTTTTGAAAGACTATGAGAAAGATTGGTGTTAATTTTTTTTTTGTACGTGAATATTCTTAGCAGCTTTATTCAATGTTAATTCTTTTTTGAAAGCTTGGTAGAATTTAGCAGTGAAGCCATCTGGTCCTGGACTTTTCCAGGATGGTATCTGATGACTGACTCAATCTCCTTATTTGTTATAAGTCTGTTGAGATTTTCTATTTCTTCTTAAGTCAGTTTAGAGAATTTGTGTGTTTTTAGGAATTTGTCCATTTCATCTAGGTTATCTAATTTATTAGCATACAATTGTTCATAATATTCTCTTACAAATATTTTTATTTCCATAGTGTCATCACTTTCATTTCTTTTTTTAAATTATTTTTAATTGCTTATTAGCACAGTAACAAATACAGACTTATTTATTCCACAAAATATAACCAATCCACTGAGCAACTCCTATTCTACACCTTACAGTTAACTATAGGTTTTCACAAGTCCTGATTCAAAACTTTATCATCTTTTCACTATAAAGTAGATTGGCATACAAAATAAAATACACAACTACTCATTTCTTATATGGTGTCTTGTAGCCTCATATCCATTTTACATCTATGAGATGACAGTCTCTAAAAACTCTGTTAAATACCAATGTTCCCTCCCAAGAAGGGAAAACAAATTCCAATGTTTTTAAAAACAAACAAAAAAGTATGTAGTCTCAGAAGGACTTTACATAAATGACCATGTGTGTAACCTGTACAAAATTAAACTCTTTTAAATTTACCTGCTATAAGGAACTGAACCCAAATGTACATTCTTTTTTCTTTCATTTTAAAAACAATTTATTGAAGTATATCATTCATACATGAACATATATAAACAATAAGTATTTAGTAAACATTGTGAACTTACAAAACAAACATACATAACATCATTCAGGGCTCTCATACGTCACCCCACCACAAATACTTTGCATTGTTGTGAAACATTTGTTAACAAATTATGAAAGAGCATCGTCAAAGTATTATTACTAACTATAGTCCATATCTTACTCCCCTATACTTTTTAAAAAAGATTTATTTATTTACTTTTATCCATTTTTATCCTATCTCCCCACACCCCCGTTTTTGCTGTCTTTGTGTCTATTCACTGAGCAATTCTCTGTTTCTGTTTCCTGCCCTCTCTTCTCATCCTTCTCCTCCTATCTTCACCAGGATTCGATCCTCGGAACCTCCAATGTGGGAGAGAGGCGTCCTACCACCTGCACCACCTTAGTTCCTGGTTTTTCAGTGCGTCTCATCTTGGCTCTCCCTTGTGTCACTCTCCTGTTGTGTCATTATCTTGCTGCATGGTTTGGTGGGGCATGACCGCACACCTGCGTGAGTGGCCTGGGGGTCTCACCCACACGTGGGACCTGACAGCCTATGTGCCTTCTATAATTTTCTTTTTTTAAAAATTTTTACCGGGAGGTCCTGGGGATTGAACCCAGGTCCCTCCATATGGGAGACGGATGCCCAACCATTTGAGCCACATCTGACCCCCTGCTTTTAACCTTATCTTTTAACCTTATCTTTTAAGGTTGACTGAAGTTATCTAGAGTTACCGTCATTTCCCATACAGGATGGTCATATAATAAATCAGGCTTGGTTGATCACCAGCATTCTAAAAACCAGACGTAGGGAAAAAAACTAGGTCTGGGAACACTTGCATGGTTTCTAATATAGCGAATATTTAGCTTACCCTGATTATCACAAAATCAGGACAATGAGAATATTCACATCTCACTTTCATTACTGATTTGAGTTAGTGTTTTCTCCCTTTTCTTTGCCAGTCTAGCTAAACGTTTGTCAATTTTATTCATCTTTTCAGAGAACCAACTTTTGGTTTGATTGTCTCTATTGTTTTTCTATTGTCTATTTCATTTATCTCTACTCTAATCTTTTTTATTTCCTTTCCTGTACTAATTTGGGTTTAGTTTGCTCTTCTTTTTCTAGTTCCTCAAGGTGCAAAGTTAGGTTATTCACTTAAGATCTTTCTTCTTTTTTGAGGTAGATATTCATAACTTTACTCCAGCAAAAAACTGTTACAACATGCAATAAAAAAAAGAAAAAAAAAACTCTTGTGATAGTAATCAGAAAATATAAAGTACCTAGGAATAAGTCTAACAAAAGAAAGATATTGAAAAATATTACAGAAGAGCTAAAGAGATGGACCTATTTGTTCAAGCTTAGGAAGACTCAGAAAAGATGCTAATTCTTCCCAAACTGATCTAGATATTTTATAAAATTCAAATCAAAATCCCACATATATGTCCTTTGGGGCATATTCAGGAATTTACTAGATGATACCAAATTGTTTGCCAGAGTGGTTTTACCAGTCTACTATTGCTCTGCAGCAGCCTTGCCAACTCTTTTTATAAGACTGATCTAGTGGGAATGAAATTATATCTCGTTGTAATTTGAGTTTATATTCCCCTAATTACTCATGAGGCTGATCACCTTTTCATAGATTATTGGCCATTCATGATTCTCCTGTGACATTCTTGTTGAGGTTTTTTGCCTGTGTTTGTTTGTTTATTATTAGTTTGCTTTTTCTTTTTGATTTGATAATTCTTTATAAAGACTGATGCTAATCCTTGTTTCTTATGTGTTGCAAATAACTTTTCCCAGTTTTGGCTCATCATTTCATTCTTTTTATGGAGTTTTTGAGGAACAGAAGTTTTTATTTTTATCTTATCAGTTGTTTTTCTTTATGGTATGCATTTTAGCTCTTGTTTAAGAAATATTTCTCCGCTTTAGAAAAGATACTATGCTAAAGATATCCTTTTATATATTTTTCTATAAGTTCCAAAGTTTTGCCTTTCATATTAGAGTCCATAACGCATGTGGAAATGACTTTTGGATATGGTGTGAGGTAAGGATCCATTTTAATTTTCTTCCCATACGAATAAGAAATTATTCCTGCATCATATATTGCAAAGACCAGCCTTTCTCTACTGCTTTGAAGCATCTTCTTTGTCATAAAACAGGTATCTGTATCTGGGCATTCTATTATATTCCCTTACTTTGTTTGTGCTATTAGCACACAGTTTTAATTGCTGTAGCTCTATATTGTCTTGATAGAGGATAGGATAGGGTAAATACACCAATCTGGTTCTTCTTTGGCAGTATCTTGGCATTGTTCTTTGTTCTTTATATAAATTTTAGAATCATTTTGTCAAGTTTCACAGAAAACTCTAGGGATTTTGATTGGGTTTACATAAAATGTATAGATCAGTTTTGCAAGAATTGACATCTTTTCTGAGTTTTCCTAATCATGAACAAATATGTCCATCTATTTAGATATTTTCCTAGGTACCTTATATGTATTATAAGTGGTATCTCATTTTCTGTTTATTTATTTTCAATTGCATTTTTAACAGTTTGTGAATGGAATATAGAAATGCAAATGATATATTGCTTTTATGTCCAGGAGCTATATTGTGTCTTTCCAGTTCTAATAATTTGTTTGTTGATTCTTTTTTAAAAATATTGAGGTGAAATCCACATATAAAAATTAATCATTTTAAATTGAAAAATTCAGTGGCATTAATACATTTGCAATGTTATACAACCATACCCCTCTCTAGTTTCAAAACATTTTCATTACTCTCAAATTAAATCCCATACTAACTAAACAAATATACCTCCCCCCTCTCCTTTTCCTCCAGTCCCTGGCAACCACCATTCTGCTTCATGTTTCTATGGATTTACCCATTCTGGATATTTCATATAAATGGAATCATACACTATGTGACTTTCGTGTCTGGTTTCTTTCACTTAACATAATGTTTTCAAAGTTCATCTAGCCTGTAACATGTAACAGTATTATTCCTTTTCATGGCTGACTAATATTTCTTTTATTTCATATATATATATAAAATATATATATATTATGTATATAAATATATATTTATAATTATATAAATAATATATATATATATACATACATACATACATATATCACAATTTGTTTATCTTTTCATTGAGAACTTATGGGTTGTTTCCACCTTTTGGCTCTTGTGAACAATGTCACTGTAAACATTTGTGTACAAGGATTTGTTTGAATGCTTGTTTTCACTCTTGGTTATATACTTGGGAGTGGAACTGCTGTATCATATGGTAATTCTATGTTTAACTTTTGGAGGAACGATCAGACTTTTCCTGTAGATCCTTTGGGTAGATAATCATCATCTTTGAATACTAGCAGTCCTTTTTTTCCCTTATCAATCATTATGTTTTTTATTCCTTTGTTTGTTTGTTTTTGTCTTACTATGAGGCTAGGACCTGTAGAGCATTGTTGACTAGAAGTGGTATTCTCAGACATCCTTGTGCAACTGCTCGCAAAAATAAGAGAGAGAGAGAGAGAAGGAAAAAAAGAGGGTTTTACCATTGTATATAATGTTTCCTGTATATCTTTGGTAGATATCTTTTATTTTTATTTGTTCATTTGTAGATGTCTTTTAATAGGTTAAGGAAATTCCCTACTATTCCTACTTGCTAAGAGTTTTTAGTGTGAATATTTGTTGAACATTATTAAAAGATTTTACTGTACTTCTTAAATTCATATAATTTTTCATCTTTATTCTGTTAATGTGGTAAATTATTCTTATAGATTTCCAAATGTTAATTAAACCTTATCTTCCTGGTATAATCCCAGTTTGGGATTATCTAAGACATCACTTGAGTTGACATGGCATATTATTCAAGGTACCACCAGGAAAAAAAAAAACACTCTTAGCTAAACTGAAAATATGTCTTATCACTTATTGAAATAGCACCTCTAATTTTTAGGATTTGGATTTTTAGCAAAATATTTGGAAAATATACACAAAATAAATTGGTTAAGGTGTTCCTTAAGCTTCACATTCAAGATCTGACCCTTCTGAATGTTTCAGTGCTGAATTCTCAATATTCTATATTCCTTGCCGATGTTTGTGATTTCCCACACAGTGCTGTCCATGGTCTCAAATAATTTTTAAGGGTACTCCACTGTTGGGGGAGGATCATTGGTGGGGGCTGTCAGTGATGGGAGATACATAGGAGGAAGATCACCTGGGCATACATATAATGTATATAAATATGTTCATATGTTCACAGGGAATTGTCACAGTGGGTGGAGACTCACACAGTAACCAAGAGAATATTGAATTCCCATCCTGGAGAGCTCTGCCACATTCTCTAACGGAGCAGCTACAGTCCCCCAAGTGCAGGGACAATGACTGGTGAAGGAGGATGATCCATTGATGGGCCCTTGATATTGATGACTAGGCTTATGATCCGAGAGCTTTCTTGTTGCTCAAATGTAGCCTCTCTCTAAGCCAAACTCAGCATATGAATGCATTACTGTCCCCCCCAGCATGGGACCTGACTCCTGAGGATGAGCCTCCTTGGCACCGAGGGATTACTACCAAGCACCAACTAGCAGTGCAACTGGAAAAAGACCTTGAATAAAAGGAGGAAAAGGTAAAGACAAATGATTTTATATGGCTAAGAGACTTCAAAGTGAGTCAGGAGGTCATCCCAGAGGTAATGCTTATGCACATCTCAGCAGTATCTCATAGACTGCCAAAGGGGATGTTACCTCAAATAGTGGGGCTCCTGAGGGCTCTGAAGACACCAAGGTCCTATGGTCAGGGCAGATAGCTCTGGAGTTTGGTACCTTGCCAGTGGGCATAACTTTGGAGTTTGTGCTCCTGAGAGTGACAGAGTTGGACTCAATTATGGCTTCCCTACATATGGCTCATCTGTTCCTTCTATTTAAACCTATACTTGGTGCTGGAGTTTGTAGGTGTGTGTCCAAGAGAGTGGAGTTTTTGGGCTGTCCATGTGCCAGCTGCACCCTGAACCACAGCGGAGTTGCAACACCTACTCTCCAGTTCATTGGGCTCGCCCAGGACAACCAACAAGGAGGTGAGGATTGACAACCACCATACCAAGGAAATGAGAGTGCTGACAAGTGCAAGCAAGAGAGTTCCATCCATCAACTGTATGGGATCGAAGCCTCCTCTCAATTAGAAGTGGAGTGGACATCACTATCCCAGAATCCTCAGGATTGGGAAATGAACTATGGACTAGAGTGGACTTACTGGTATTCCACTATAGACATTGAGATTCTGGCATTGGAAGAAATTACAACATTGATGTGGAGGCAGTGACCACTGGAGGTTCTGGAGACAGGGAGAGAGAAACACAGTTGTAATACGGGGGCTTTTTTGGGGACTTTGGAATTGTCCTGAAGGACATTGCCATGACAGATATAGGCCATTTCATATCATCACATAACATGCAGAACTGTGTGGAAGAGAGTGCTCAGTGACAAAGCCCCAGGATGCGTTTATCAATTGCAATGAATGTGCCACACTAATGAAGGATGTTTATGTGGAAGATGTGGGAGGTATGGGGAGTGAGGTATATGTGAATCCCTATTTTTTTGTGTGTGTAACATTTATATAATCTAAGTATCTTTTAAAAAATAAAAAAAAATTATTTAAAAAAAGAAGAGTACTCCACTGTTGTCACTGGCTTTCCCCCACAGGGGCCTGTACTAATTCTCTTAGTTTTGATGCTGACACTTTATCAATCTTATAGAAGCCATCAGTAGAAGGTATTCAGACAGCATCCTGGCCTTATTGCCCTTTCTCAGATGGTCCTTCCATGGTTTGCTGACTAAAACAGCCAGGCTGGGATGAAACTGTAACCTGCACCCTGATTTCAAAGGTGTCAAAATAGGAAAAAATGTACAGTTTTAAACTCTTTGAATTTGGTTTCCTTTTTGTTTTTCTGCCTTTTAAAATTTTGTGGTAAAAATGTATAACATAAAAAATTTTCCATTTTAACCATTTTTAAGTGTACAATTCAATGACATTAATTACAGTCACAATGAGTACAACCATCACTACTATCTATGTCCAAACTTTTCATTGCCCCAAACAGAGACTCTGTATGCATTAAGCATTAACTCCCCATTTCCTGCTCCATCCAACCCCTGGTAACCTCTAACCTACTTTCTGTGTCTATGATTTTGCCTATTCTAGATATTACAAATTAATGGAATCATACAATATTTGTCCTTTGGCTTCTTTCACTTAGCATTCTGATTTTGAGGTTCATCCATCTTGTAGCATGTTTCAGTACTTTATTCCTTTTTTTTGGCTGAATAATATTCCAATGTAAGGGTACACCACATACTGTTTATTCTATTCATTGAGGGACATTTGGGTTGTTTGCCCCTTGTGGCTATTGTGAATAATGCTGCTGTGAACATTAGTGTACAGTCATACCTTGGTATTCGACTGCTTTGAAATTCGCCAAATTTGGTACTCAACACATCTCGAAGTACAATCTAGAACTTGTCGGGTCGGTTGCCTCATGACTTGCTACCCTTTCCAGCTGAAACAAAGTGTCACATGTTAGTCACATGGTAGCTCTTGCCCTGTGCACATCCCATTGCCATCTTATCTTAGCTTCTGTGGTCATTTTGTGAATTTTTGTGTTTTTTTTCTCATCATGGGTCCTAAGAAAATGAGAAGTGATAGTGCTGAGCAGAAAAGAAAATTACTTCACACCACCAATGAGCAAAATAAAAGAAATAATAGGTAAATACGAGAGCAGTATTCACATTACTGATCTTGCTAGGGAATACGGTATGCCTAGAACAGTCTCCACCATCATTAAGAATAGAGGAGCAATAAAAAAAGGCTGATGTTGCAAAAAGAGTTAAAGCAGTAACAAAGCAGCATTCCCAAACACTCAAGAAGTTGAAAAGCTGTTATTAATTTGAGTAAATGAGAAACAGTTAGTGGGTGCCAGTGTATCAGAAGCCATGATGTGTGAAAAACCAAAAGTGTTGCATGGCAATCTTTTGAAAAGCAAACCAGAAGAGAGTGATGAGAACGTTGAAGTTTTTAAGGCTAGCCATGGCTGGTTTGATAATTTTAAAAAGAGGACCGGCATGAATTTGGCATGGAAGAATTTGTGGCCAGAAGCTATGAATCAGAGAGACTTGGAAGGGTTTGAGGCTGACCCCCAGCCTGCAGGTATAGAGGGTACAGCTGTGCAGGATGTTGTATCTTTGGGCCAATCCATGGGTCTGGAGATCGATGCTACTGATGTTGAGTAGTTAGTGGAGGAACATCAAGATGAGCTCAGCACTAAGGAGCTGCAGGGACTACTGAAGGAGCAGCAACAAGAGGTGGCTGAAGAGATTTCTTCAGGTGAGGAGGAGATAAGGGAGGATGCCCACAGTTCCTTGATAAAAGAAATGAGTGCAAAATGGGCAGAAGTTCAAAACTTTGTGGAGAAGTACCATCTGGACAAATCTCTGACAAGCAGAAATATGAATTTATTGAATGACCCAACAATTTCACACTGGAGGAATTCCGAAAAGAAGACAGAAGCAGTCCTCACTGGATAAGTTTTTAGTGAAGGTGACAAAGAGTGTGTCATAGCCTGTGGTGCAAGTTGAAAAACGGCAGAAAAGAGAAAGAACACCTGAAGTGCAAGTGCCTGATGTTCTGTTGGAGGGGGACTCTCCTTCCAAGCAACACTCCATGTAACCTCTCCTCCTCACCACTCTCCTCCCACCATCCCATTAGGCCATGGACTCTTCTCAGTACAGGTAAAATGAAGTTTTTATTTTATTTAGATTAAGCATTTATTAATTTTTACATTTATTTATCATGTAAAGTAATGATATACAACCCTACATTTTTACATATTGCCTTAAAATGTGCTTTGTCTTTGGTTTGGGAACATATTACATTTATTTACATTATTCCTTTCAGGAAAAATTTGTTTGGTACTTGTCACACCTCCTGGAACCAATTAATGATGAGTATCGAGGTACCACTATATTTGTTTGAATCTCTGCTTTCAATTATTTTGGGCATATACTCAAAAGTGGAATTACTGGGTCTTATGGTAA
The DNA here is from genome assembly GCA_029593785.1 of Cabassous unicinctus. Classification (NCBI taxonomy): domain Eukaryota; kingdom Metazoa; phylum Chordata; class Mammalia; order Cingulata; family Chlamyphoridae; genus Cabassous; species Cabassous unicinctus. The sequence goes on along the minus strand of JAQZBX010010201.1, from coordinate 27,058 downwards.
TTTTATGTTTAAGTTTTAAGGATCCATAGTTACCTTTTCACATGCCCACCAGCCAATATATGAGGGTTCTAATTTCTCTGCATCCTTGCTAACACTTGTTATTTTCCATTTTCTTTTGATTACAGTCATCCCAATAGATGTGATGTGGCTTCTCATTGTGGTTGTGATTTGCATTTCTCTAATGATTAATAATGTTGAGCATATTTTCATATACTTATTGACCATTTATGTATCTTCTTTGGAGAACTATTTATTTAAGTCCTTTGCCCATTTTTAAACTGGGTTGCTTGTTGTGGCAGTTTGAGATTATTTTATGAATACCAAAAAGAGAAAGATTATATTTTTAAACTAATCTATTCCTCTGGGTATGACACCTTTTGATTGCATTAAATTCAGCTGAGGGGGCTTTGATTAGATTACTTGATAAGTTTGCTTTAAGGCTGTTGATTGGGATACATAAGGCATAACTCAGGTTGGGTCTCCGTCCCCTTGCTGGGTCTGATATAAATGAAAACAAGAGAAAGAGTGATTGAGACAGACATGGAAGAGAGAGCTCTGTCATTTTTGATCCTGCCATGTGACAGAAAGGAGAAACCTCAAATAGCTGAGGCCCTGGGGAGATATGAGCCAATTGCCTGATAGCTTACAGCTAAGATTTGGAAGTGAGAACAACTGAGACTGATATAGGATGCTGGGAAAGAAACAAGCCCTATGCCGAGAGAGAGGTCTACAGGATCACTTAAGCACGAAGCCTCAAGAGGCTGGGCCCATGCAGCTCAAGAGGAAAGGGTGAGCCAGGACGGGAAGGCACAGAGCAGCCAGGGACCAGCCAGAGACCAGTGGCCATCTTGCTACAACACATTGCAACTAACTTTGGTGAGAAAGCCCCTTTTATGGTGCCTCAAGTTGGAATTTTTATGGTCTTGGAACTGTGAGCTTTAACCCCAAATAAACCCCCTTTATAAAAACCAGCAGATTTCTGGTACTTCACATTGCAAACTTAGACACTTGTCTTTTTGATATTTAGTTGTAGGAGTCCTTTACATATTTTGGATATTAAACCCTTATCATATATATGGTTAGCAATTATTTTCTCTGTTGGTTGTCTTTTCACCTTCTTTTGATGTACAAAATGTTTTAATTTTCTTGAAGTCCACGGTATCTATTTTTTCTTCTGTTGCTTGTGCTATTAGTGTAAAATGTATTGCCTAATACAAGGTCCTGAATATGTTTCCCTGTTTTTTTCTTTTAAGAATTTTATAGTATTAACTCCTATATGTAGGTTGTTGATCCATTTTGAATTAACTTTTGTGTATGGTGACAGGTAAGGGTCCAACACTTTTCTTCTGCATATGGATATCCAGTTTTCCCATTTTCTGAAGAGATTGTTTTTTCCCCAGTGAATGGTCTTGGCACCCTTGTTGAATGTCATTTGACTGTAGGTGTAAGGGTTTATGGTTTCCTTTTAAAGTACATTTTTTTCAGAAGTATTTTTTTCATCTATATGTTTAAGCGTAATATTGAACTATAATTCTTTCAGCCTTGTTTAAATTTTGGTGCCATGATTGTATTTGCCTCATAAAATAAGTTGGCAATTGTTCTCTTTTCTTGAAAGAATTTGGAATGACTGAATTGAAATGATTTGATTCATCTGATTGGAATGTTTGAACTTACCTGTAAAACTGGGGTGTTTTCTTTCTGCGAAGGTTTTAAACTACTGATTTTATTTTTCTAATAGTTATAGGATCATTCAGGTTTCTTCTTTTTATGTATGCAAAAGAAGGATTTATGATGAAAATCTATGTCTTAATTTAGAAGAGCTATTTCAATAAGTATAAGTGATACAATGTTGTATTTTAGTTGAGAGTATTCTTTCTTGATGGTATTTTAAACAATGTACTTTCTTCTTGACTTTATAACTTTCTATGATTTTGTTCCGTTTCATATGTTTTCTAATTTATTGGCACAAATTATTCAAAACATCTTTTTAATCTCTGCTGCATTAATAGTCATGTCCCCTTTATATTTTTAATATATTTTTTATATACCTTTACTTTCTTAGTCACTTTGTTAGAGGTTTTTCATATTTTTAGATTTTATAGAATGAACTTTTGTCTTTGTTAATTCTCTCTCTTGAACTTTGTTTTCTTATCTCCTTGCCTTTTTATTTCTTAAGTTTGTTAGCTACTCCTTTTTTCAGCTCTTCTTTTTTCTTTCAAGTTTTAGAACTATAAGATTTAAAAAAACTTTTGATTTTGAAATAATTATAGAGTCTTGCAATAATAGTTTAGAGAGGTCCCTGTGTTCTCTGCCCCCAGGCTCCTCCAATGGTAACCTCTTATATGACTATAGTATAATAATAAGAAAATTGACATGGATACAATCCACAGGCCTTATTCAGATATCACCAGTTTAACGTGTGTGTGTGTGTGTACAGGTCTATGCAATTTTAGCACTTGTATAGATTTGTATAAACATGAATCAATGTAAAGCACTGTTCTGTCACAAAAGGGATCCCTCTTGTGGCTAGAAGTTGTTTTAAAGTTTAAAAAAATTTTTTATTGTGGTAACATATGACATAAAATTTCCTATTTAAATAACTTTCATTATACAATTCAGTGGTACTAATTACATTCATAATGTTGTGCTACCATAACCACCATCCATTACCAAAAGAAACTCTGTATTCTTTTCACTAATCATTCAGTTTTAAGTATTTTTAAATTTCCATTATTATTTTTTCATTTAGCCATGGGCTTTATTAATTTCCAATATATTATATAAAATAAATATTATTTTATTAGTCTTTTTTGGTTATTGCTTTCTAGGTTAATAGCACTGTTGTCAGAGAATATGAAAGAATGATATCAATTCTTTGCTTTATGATTTACTGCTTATTCTGTTTCATGTCTGCTTGAGAAGATTATATACGGTTACAGCTTTTGGGTACAGGATTATGTACCTTGTTTATGACATTGTTCAAATTTTCTGTATATTCACTGATAATTTGCCTACTAGATTTACCAATTACTGACAGGTGTGTGAAAATATCTTACTCGAAAACAAGAATACAAAAACAAAGACTGAAAATACCCCACTCTAACTGTGGATTCATTAATTTCTCCTTGTTTTATGTATTGTTTTACTTTATATACATTTAAGGTATTACTCAAGTACCTACAAGTTTAAAACAATTGTGCCCTCTTGGTGAACTGAAACTGTGATCAATGTGTGGTTACTAAATGTTTAGTTTTATTTTGTCTGATACTAATCTAGCTACACCAATTGTTTAGTGTTTTCTTGGGCATGCCTTTCTCCATCTTTTGACTTTTAACCTTTCTGCATTCTTATATTTTAGGTGTATCTTTTGTAAACAGCTGAAAGCTGGACTTCTTTATAACTTTATTTTGCACATTTAATAATTGAAAATATAAACAATTAAAAACTAAAAAGTAAACAGATAATAAATAATCTATTTCTCAATTAAATGTACTGGATACATATAATTTTTTTTTTGAATCACAATATGTTACAAAATATATTTGGTACATAGTAACACAATCATACAGTATTTGTCCTTTTGTGTCTAGCTTGCTTTGCTCAACATAATGTCCTCCAGGTTCATCCATTTTTTCATATGCTTTATGACTTCATTTCTTCTTACAGCTGCATAATATTCCATCATGTGAATAGACCACAGTTTGTTTATCCCTTCTACTGTTGATGGACACCTGGGTTGTTTCCAACTTTTGGCAATCGTGAATAATGTTGCTATGAACATCGGTGTGTAGATGTCTGTTCATGTCACTGTTCTCAGTTCTTCTGGGTATATACCCAGTAGTGGTATTGCTGGCTCACAGGGCAAGTCTATATTCAATTTCTTTAGGAACTGCCAAACAGTCCTCCACAGTGGCTGTACCATTCTGCATTCCCACCAACAATGAAGAAGTGTTCCTATCTCTAGTAGCCATTCTGATAGGTGTGAAATGATATCTCATTGTAGTTTTGATTTGCATTTCCCTAATCATTAGTGATGATTAGTATTTTTTCATGTGTTTTGTTGCCATTTGTATTTCTTCTTTGGGTAAATGTCTATTCAAATCTTTTGCCCATTTTTAATTAGGTCATTTGTCTTTTTATTGTTGAGTTGTAACATCTCTTTATATATCCTGGATATTAAACCCTTATCAGATATGTGATTTCCAAATATTTTTTCCCATTGAGTTGACTGCCTTTTCACCCTTTTGACAAAGTCCTGTGAAGTACAAAAGTGTTTAAATTTGAGGAGGTCCCATTTATCTATTTTTTCTTTTGTTGCACATGCTTTGGGTGTAAGGTCCAAGAAACCACCACCTACTACAGGTCTTGAAGATATTTTCCTACATTTTCTTCTAGTAGTTTTATGGTCCTGGCTTTATATTTATATCTTTGATCAATTTTGAGTTGATTCTTGTAAAGGGGGTGAGATAGGGGCCCTCTTTCATTCTTTTAGTTATAGATATCCAGTTCTCCCAACACCGTTTGTTGAAGAGACTGTTTTGTCCCATTAACGTAGACTTGATAGGTTTGTCAAAAACCAGTTGACTGTATAAGTGAGGATTTATTTCTGAGTTCTCAATTCTATTCCACTGATCAATGTGTCTATCTTTATGCCAGTAGCATGTTGTTTTGACCACTGTAGCTTTGTAATATGTTTCAAATTCAGGCATTGATATTCCTCCCACATTGCTCTTCTTTTTTAGAATGCTTTTGGCTTGTTTGGGTGCACTTACCCTTCCAAATTAATTTGGTAATTGCCTTCTCTAATTCTGTAAAGTAAGCTGTTGGGATTTTGATTGGTATTGCATTAAATCTATAAATCAGTTTGGATAAGTTTGACATCTTCACGATATTTATTCTTCCAATCCATGAACACAGAATGTCTTTCCAGTTGTTTAGGTCTTTTAAAATTTCTTTTAGCATTGTTTTGTTCTTTTCTGCGTATAGGTCCTTTACTTCCTTGGTTAAATGAATTCCTAGGTATTTGAGTCTTTTTGTTGCTATTGAAAATGGCATTTTTCCACTTATTTCCTCCTCAGATTGTTCAGTATTAGTGTACAAAAACATTACTGATTTTTGCATGTTGATCTTGTATCCTGTCACTTTGCTGAACTCATTTATTAGCTCAAGTAGCTTTATCATGGTTACTTTAGGATTTTCTAGGTACAGGATCATGCCATCTACAAACAGAGTTTTACTTCCTCTTTTCCTATTTGGAGGCCTTTAAAATTTTTTTCTTGTCTAATTGCCCTAGCTAGAACATATAGAACAATATTGAATAACAATGGTGGCAGTGGGCATCCTTGTCTTGTTCCCAATCTTAGAAGGAAAGCTTTCAACCTTTCTGCATTGAATATGATGTTGGCTGTGGGTTTTTCATATATACCTTTTATCACATTGAGGAATTTTCCTTCTATTCCTAACTTTTGAAGTGTTTTTACGAAAAAAGGATGCTGGATTTTGTCAAATGCCTTTTCTGCATCGATTGAGATGATCATGTGGTTTTTTCCCCTTCAATTTGTTAATGTGGTATATTACATTGATTGACTTTCTTATGTTGAACCAACCTTGCATACCAGGAATAAATACCACTTGGTCATGATGTATAAGTCTTTTGATATGCTGTTGGATTCGATTTTCAAGTATTTTGTTGAGAATTTTTGGATCTATTTTCATTAGAGAGATTGGCCTGTAATTTTCTTTTCTTGTAGTGTCTTTATCTGGCTTTGGTATCAGGGTGATGTTGGCTTTCTAAAATGTGTTGGGTAATTTTCCCTCCTCTTCAATTTTTTGGAAGTGTTTAAACAAGGATTGGTGTTAATTCTTTTCAAAATGCTTGGTAGAATTCACCTGTGAAGCCATCTGGTCCTGGACTTTTCTTTGCTGGGAGATTTTTGATGATGGATTCACTCTCCTTAAATGTGATTGGTTTGTTAAGCTCTTGTCTTTCTTTTAGCATCAGTGGAGGTTGGTTGTGTATTTCTAGCAATTTGTCCATTTCATCTAGTTTGTTGGCAAATAGTTTCTCATAATATCCTCTTATGATTCCTTTCATTTCTGTGGGCTCATTTGTAACATCCCCCATGTCATTTCTGATTGTATTTATTTGCATCTTCTCTCTTTTTCTCTTTGTTAGTCTTGATAGGGTTTGTCAATTTTATTGATCTTCTGAAAGAACCAGCTTTTGGTTTTGTTGATTTTTTCTATTGGTTTTATTTTTTGTTCTCATTTTCATTTATTTCTGCTCTAATCTTTATAATTTCTTTCCTTCTGTTTGCTTTGTGATTGGTTTGCTGTTCTCTTTCAAGTTTCTCTAGTTGTTCAGTTAAATCTTTGAGTTTAGCTCTTTCTTCTTCTTTAATATATGCATTTAGTGCTATAAGTTTCCCTCTCAAGAGACTTCACTGTATCCCATAAGTTTTGATACATTGTGTTCTCATTTTCATTTCTCTCAATATATTTGGTGAATTCACTTGCAATTTCTTCTTTGACGCACTGATTATTTAGGAGTGTGTTGTTCAGCCTCCACACATTTGCAAATTTACTTTTTTCCTATCTATTATTGAATTCCAGTTTCATTCCATTATGATCTGAGAAGGTGTTTTGTATAATTTCAGTCCCCTTTTATTTCTTGAGAGCTGCACTGTGAGCTAACATCCTGGAGAAAGATCCATGGGCACTTAAGAAGAATGTATAACCTGCTGATTTTGGATGCAGTGTTCTGTATATGTCTGTTAGGTCTAACTTGTTTATCATATTTTCAAGTTCTCTGTTTCCTTGTTGATCTTCAGCCTAGTTGTTCAGCTAATGACGTGAGTGGGGTGTTGAAGACTCCAATGATTATTGTAGAAATGTCTATTTCTCCCTTCAGTTTTGCCAGAAATTGTCTCATTTATTTTGGGGCACCCTGGTTAGGTGCATAGATATTTATGACTGTTATATTGTCCTGGTGGATTGTCCCTTTTATTAATATATAATGGCCTTCTGTATCTCTTAAAACTTTTTTGCATTTAAAGTCTTTTTTTGTCTGATATTTCTATAGCTACCCCTGCTATTTTCTGGTTACTATTTACTTGGAGTTCTTTTTTCCAACCTTGCACTTTCAGCCAGTTTGTATCCCTGGGCCTAAGGTGAGTTTCTTGTAAGCAGCATATGGATGGCTCATGCTTTTTTATCCATTCTATCAGCCTGTATCTTTTGATTGGGGATTTTAATCCATTCATATTCAATGATATTATTGTAAATGCACTATTTACTTCCTCCATTTTATTCTTTGGTTTTCGAATGTCATATCTTATTTTTGTCTTTTTACTCTTTTTGTTATCCTTTCTGCTATTCTTTCTTCTATACTCTCCTCCAAGCCTGTCTCTCCTGTCTTTTTCTTTCAGGTTCAAAGGCTTCCTTTAATATTTCCCACAAAGGTGGATTCTTTTTTGCAAACTCTTAGTTTCTGTTTTTTTGTGTGTGAATATTTTATACTTAACTTCAAATTTGAAGGACAGTTTTGCTGCATAAAGAATTCTTGACTGGCTGTTTTTCTCATTCAGTATCCTAATTGTATCATACCACTGTCTTCTTGCCTCCATGGTTACTGAAGAGAAATCTGTGCTAAGTCTTACTGGATACCCCTTGTACATGATGGTTTGCTTCTCCCTTGCTGCTCTGAGAATTTTCTCTTTATCTTTGACATTTGACATTCTGAGTAGTATGTGTCTTAGAGTAGGTCTATTTGGATTTATTCTTTTTTTTTTCTGTGAAGATTACTTTTATTTTATTTTATTTTTTATTGTGGGTAAAAATCAAAATTTTCACAATACATACCAATATTTGTAAAATGATATATACATATGCATATATGTGCATTTGTTTACATAAATCTAAGCACCTTTTATATATATATATATAACATTTATGGATTTATTCTGATTGGGGTATGGTGTGCTTCTTGGGCATGTAAATTCATTTCTTTTGTGAGAGTTGGGAAATTTTCAGCTATTATTTCCTCAAATACTCTTTCTGTCCTTTCTCCCTTCTCTTCTCCTTCTGGAACTCCCATGACACATATGTTATTGGCATTTTGTGTTGTCATCCAACTCTCTGAGCCCCTGCTCTAATTTTTCCATTCTTTTCTCTCTCTGTTCTTTTCTGTCTTCAATTTTAGCTGTTATGTCTTTGTTATCACTTATTCTTTCTTCTATCATTTCGAGTCTGCTCTTGTATGCCTCACATGTGTTTTTTATCTTACCTATTGTGTCTTCCATTCCCATGAGCGCTGTTACTTTTCTGTTCAGGATTTCAAATTCCTCTTTGCATTCACTCAATGTCTTCTTGATGTCATGTATCTCTGAGTCCTCAACAATCAGTCCCTGTTAGTAGAGGAGGAGATTGGGAGGGTTGTAATCTTTAGCCCCTTTCAGGCTCCAAGGCAAACAATGGTGCAGCCCCACCCAGCCTGGAAGGGCTCTTGGGACACAGCAGACCAAATTTGTGAGTCAAAAGCTGAGTCAAATTTAGGCTGTGTCTCTCACTCTTCCCTTTTCTGTGGCATCCTCAACAATTAGTCCCAGCTAGAAGAGATGGAGATTGCGACGGTCAAGGGTTGGATTTCTCCAGTCCTTTACTTGTTCTCAGGGCAAACCACTGTGTGGTCTCACCTGGCCTTGAAGGGCTCGTGGTACACAGCAGACCAAATTTGTGGGTCAGAAGCTGAATCTGCCTTAGGCTATGTCCCTCTCTCTCCCCTTTCCTGAGGTGGTAGATACCTGGAACCCCCTTTGTCAGTAGCTGCAGGCCCAGAGGCCCAAGAATTGTAAAGGGTGTTTAGTGGGGAGGAGGGTGGGTGCCGGCAGCAGCAGCTGCTGGGTTCATCTCACAGTTCTGTCTTCGCAATTTCCCTTCTTTGTCCCTCTCTCCTCAGAGTCGTGTCAAGCCTTCACCTGCTGTCCTAAGCCTAGATCTTTTCTGGACTGTTTCAGACTGTCCTCTAGCTATTTTTCTGGAGGAGAAGAGATTCCCATGTCTTAGTCGTCTGCCATCTTCCCAGAAGTCTCAAAGTGGGACTTTAAAAATATCTAGTCTGGGAATCTTTATCTTTTAAATTGGAAAGATTGATCTGTTTCCATTGATTATGATTTTTGCTACATTTTTACCATATAGTTTTATACTTTCTATTTGTGCCTCTTTTTTAAATTTCTTTTCATTTCTATCCTTGCTTTAAATTGATTATACTTCCTGCCACCTTGCCCCAATTCCATTTTTTCTCTATATAACGTTGGAAGTTAATATCTATGCTTCTGTTCTTTTAGGGGATAACTTAGAAATTTTAATACACATGCTTAACTCTAATTCTGACATTAATTTTTAAAATGTTCTCTGGAGTAATACTGCTTTCATTCCAATTACTTCCTTCCCACCTCATGTGCTACTGTTACATGGCATTCTCATTGTATCTTGATTTTTTTTCTTTTAGCTCCTCAAATTAGATGTTTTTGTTTGGTATGGTCAGTGTTGGCTTTGATTTTTTGGAGATTTATCATTTTCCTTGCTCCCATTTCTTCCCATCAACTTTTCCTCCTGGCATCCTTTTCCTTCCTCCTGCTGTGCATCCTTTAAAAATACCTTTAGTGAGGATCTGCTGGTAGTAAACTCCCTCAGGATTTGTTTTTCTTAAAATTTCTTTATGTCATCCACATTCTTTGACATAATGCTGGCTGTAGGATGGGTGTTGTTTTCCCTTAGCACTTTAAACAAGTTGTCCACTGTCTTCTGGTTTTCATAGTAGCTGTAGAGAAGGCAGCTGTCAATGTAATTGTCATTTACTTGGAAGTATCGGTCTTCTTTTGGCTGCTTTTTATGGTCATATTTTGTGTTTGTTGTTTTACAGTTTGACCACATTGTGTTTAGGTGGGGATTTATTTTTATTTTCACTAATTTGGGATTCCAGAATGTGAAAATTGGTGTTGAATAATTCTGGAAAATTTCAATTTTTAAATTCTTCCCCATTCGATTTTCTCTTTCTGGAACTTCAATTAGATTGTTGCTGGACCTCATTACTTTATTCTCCATCTCAACTTGCCTTTTGTGTTTTCCATCTATGTGTCTTTCATGCTCAATTCTGGGTAATTTTTTCAGATATATTTTCCAGTCTATTGGCTATTTAAGATATTCATTTTTAGAAGTTCTAGTTTCCCCATAGAATCTTATTGATCAGTTAAAAATATCTTTTCCCTTTACATTTCCTTAAATATATTTAATATCCTTATTTTCTATATTGAGTAATTTCAATATCTGTGGTCTTTATGGGTTTGATTCAGTGGTTTGTGATGACTTTTTTCATGGCAGTTTGTTTCATCATATGTTCAGAGATTTTTTTTTTTTTCAGTTGTGCTCTTTTCTTCCTTGGAGCTTGATCTGGGGATTCTGAGGCATGGGTTGCAGCACATTCCTGCTGAGCAGCTTTGTATTCACTTTAGCAAAGTGTGTCATAGCATTTTACAATCCAAGGACCACTTTAAACTGAGATTTCATCTTGGGTAGTGAAGATTCTGAACTCTAACCTATGTTTGTACGGGACTGTGGTCCCACATTTTCTTGGGAGCCTTGATTCTATTCCCTCCCAGTCCCTCCCCTTTTCCAACACCACCATCCTGAGCCAAATCTGAGACAAACCTTTGTCTTCACTCCTTAACAGTTTCCTAATTCTCCCACTGAAGATGTAGATTTCTAGGTCCAGCTTTAGCTGAGGGGTCTCTTGTCTGACCATCTATAAGGCTGTGGCTCTGAGCTTTGTTTCCTATCTCCTGTCCCCATGTACTGCTCAAGCACAGATTCTAGGCCACCAGGAATGGGCAGACACTCCCAGCTACACCCCTGTGGATTTGTGCTTTCTGGCTATTCTGGCTTCTTACTATTCCTGTCAGCTCAGCTAGGCATTAACGATTTTCTGGAAAATATAGTATTTTTGCATTTTTGATGTGCTGAGCCTGGCGATGTTTCTGTGAACATCTGGTCTGCCATTTTGCAGTGAGAGATGGCTTCCTTTCTTGGCATCCTCGCCTTGCCCTGGGTCATGCTGCTGACTCTGAAATCTGTGTTCTCTCTGCCATATCATCTTGCATTTTCATTTCCTCCTCCCTTCTGTTGTGTTCCAAGAACTGGTGGACAGGACAAACAACTTCCATGCCCTAATGCAGCTGGTTCTTTGGTGGGGGACATGAACAAGCAACAAGTAAGAAAAGAAACCAGATCATTTCAGCTCAAAGAAGGTAGTGTGAGGAGACTGATGGAGGACAGGCAATTTTGAGGAGGTGACACTGGAGTAGAGAGTTGAAGGGTGAGAAAAAGCCAGACTTCAAAGATCCAGGGGGATAGAGTTACAAACAAGTGGAACAGCAAGAGAGTAGCTCTGCAATGGGAGCAGGTTTGGAGCATTGAGGAGGATGAACAAGGCCACAGGAGGAAGTTTGGGCCAGGGTGGGATGGAATAAGTTACTTACTTGGCTGTCATCATTCTTACTGCTCCTGTCCCCGGCTGGGCTTGGCCCTGAGTCCAAGCTTCCAGAACCCTGCCCCCCCCCACCTTCTTGGCATAGATATGCCTGGCTTTCCTCCCTGAAGCACAGGTGCTGTCACTGATCTTCTAGGCTTGGCGTCCTCCACGGCTCCCATTTGGATCAGATTGTGCCAACCCTGTGGCCTGCACTGAGCCCTCTGCACCTCATCCCCGACCATCTTGCTGCCTGCTCCTAGTGCATTTGTGCACTGCCCTGCTGCTCAGTGCCTGGCTTGCCACAGGGCCTGAACCAGTGTGTTCACTGTGTATGTGTGTGTGTGCACGTGCATGTGTGTGCCCCTCTGCCCTCTGCCTTCATTCTCACCACCTCTCTGCCTGGAATCTCCTTTCCTCAGCTCCATTTATCCAAGCCCACCCCTCATGCTCCCTCTGGTCAGCCAGAATCATGCTCTTTTCTCAGCTCCACCAACCCTTTACTGTTACCTCTTCTGCCATTTTACACCTGCTCCCTTGGGGCTCAGTTGTTTATATCCATGTCTCATTCTCTAGAGGTAAAACTCCTGAAAGGCTAAAAAATATGCTCAAGGCCATGAAGCAAGGCCTTGCTCACCATAGGTGCTCACTGAGTGCTCTTTTAATGGTAGAATCAAATGTATTGGAAACAAGCTTCCTCACTCACCTCACCTCCTCTTGGACAGAGGATCACACTCAATGATGGGGACAGTAGCTGCCTAATGACCAAACAAGGTTCAGAAGGTTATGGTTCCCAGGAAGGAGTTTTTGTGCATAGCTCTTTATTAATATATAACATTAATTGATATTAATGGATAAATCATAGCTAATAGGAATCAATACAACCTTCCCTTGATTCAGCAAAAACTTATACAGCACCCACAGACACCAGGCCCTGGAACAGCCCAGAAATTGCAACTGGGCTTGTCCTGGGCATTGTCCACTCTTCCTTTTAAGAACTGTTATGTGTAATGCTGTCCTCAGCTTCACAAGGAAACTTCACATTTATTGAGCACTTTCACAATCATCTTTTTAGCCTCACCATAAAAAATGACTAAGCTTTCTTGAGTATTTACATATATATGCCAGTTGCTATTCTAAGTACTTTACCTGCAACAACTTGCTTTAGTTCCCTTAACCTTAAAAGGTTGGCCCTCTCATTGTCTCTGCTTTAGAGACTGGAAGTAAGATGAACAAACTGTCCAAGTACCCCAGCTGGATTCAAACCTGGACAATTTAGTTCCATAGTCTGGTCTTATCCACTATACAACTGCTATCTCTTACCCCTGGGGATGAAGAAACAAATGCTCAAAGAAAACTAAATGCCTGTCTTAAAATGTCAGCAAGACTTTTAAAATTGTAGTTTTCCTCCTTGAAAGCATGAGAGAAGAATTCACAATCAACTACTAGCATTAGAGATTCAAACTTAAATCTAGGGAAACATCTTTTACTGCCAGTTGAAAGAAGCTGTTGACTTACCATTTTGCTTAATGCATCAAAGAAAGAGCTCACCTCAGCTTTTCAAAGGGTTCCTTCAGTCCCATCAGCTTGTGACTAAATATTGCAGCTTTAATTCTTTCTGGTTTGTTGGTTCATGCTTAGAATCTTCTATCAGCTTTCACTAATACAAGACTTCATCAGTACTTGCCTGAACTCCTTGCATTGCCTCTGATGGGGGTTCCCACTCCAGTGTTCTCAGCAGAGCAGCCTGGACAGCTAAGCATACTTGCCAGCTCTGAGCCCCTCCTGCTGCATTTGCTTGGGACCTGAAGTCTGGGGCATAGCCTTCAAGGTCCTGCTAATCCAGCCTTGCCAGCCTGCTTCCCTCCACTCCTGCTCCTCTTCTGTTGGCCCATCAGCAGGGACATTTTCTGCTTTTTCACCACCGATTGCCCAGTACCCAGCACAGTGCCTGGCAGTAGTGGGAAGCTTCCTAACAATGATATTATGATCACTTTATGTTAATAAGTTCATAGCATAGATTTGTGGCAGAAACTTTTTGTTAGTCTTTGCAGATGGATTGGTATTGAACATGACCCAAGTCTCTTCCTCCTTGGACTGTCAGGAAGACCTTGCTCTAAGCTGATGTCACCCTTGGGCAGGAACTTTGCAAACAGGTATAATATTATCAAGATTATTGTTATTTTAAATAATAGTTTTTTCCCCCTCATTCAGTCCAGCTCTTTTGACTTCAGCCACCTCCCAGCTGCTGCCGCCTTTCTGTGGAGTGTGGCTCAGCTGGACGGTGGGCAGGGGTGGACTTACTAGGCTGTAACCCAGGTATGTGGACAGAGCCTCTGCAGCCCACATGTCCAGACTGCACCAGCCATGTCATGTAACCCCTTCAGAATTAATGCCTCAATCCCCACCTCCAGGGAGCTGTTCATAGTTGGTGCTGAAATTTATGAATATGTGTCAAGTTTTCCATATAAAATAAACCTCTTGAGGGCAGAGTCCAGGCCTTCAGTGACATTTTAAACAGTGCTGTGCTGCACACTGGTGTCATTTCCTGCCATTTCTTGGTCTTCATAACACAGGTCAAAATTGGCTCATGTGGGTGCTGAACTCTAGATAAATTAGCAGGTAGGTGAGTTAGGGAAGCTGAAGACCTAGATCTGAGTCCTAGTCCCAGTGCTAATTAATTTTCTGTCTCTAAACCTCTGTTTCCACATCTGAGAAGTATGTATAGTGTGACCCACTTTGTTGACATCATAGGGTTGATGTAAGCTTCAAGCAGAAGGTAAGGTGTGTACATCCTTTGTAAACTAGAAAACAATATGGAATGCCAGGTTTAAAAGAATACATGTTTGGGGGAGCAGATGTGGCTTAAGTGGTTGAGCACCTGCCTCCCAAATGGGAGGTCCCAGGTTTGGTTCCTGGTGCCTCCTGAAAAAACAAAAACAACAAGCAAAACAAACAAAAATACAAATCAGGGAAGCTGATTTGGCTCAGTGGTTGAGCGCTGGCTTCCCACATATGAGGTCCTGAGTGTAATCCCCTGGCCCCAGAACCTCAAAAAAAAAAAAAGGAATACATGTTTGTATGAGAACATATCATGGTTTTTCTAATACCTTTCCTCCCAATTAATACTTTAGAAACTTTGTCTGCTGAAAGCAGAGTATTAAATTTCTTTTAGATTTCTTCCATTTAAAACTGAGCTTGTACTAAATGATGCGGATATTAGTATTCTGCATGTACTTCTTCATGTAATTTTCAGTTGTACACAGTTTAAGTCCAGTGCCCTTTTAAAAATGGATGTATCTCCATATATTGTTGTTGTATAGCATAGTACATATATGATTATTATTAGGGAGTGACTATATTTTCCCTAAGTAAATCATCATCTAGATTAAAGATCAACACATTCACCTACCCATACATGTATATTTCCAATTTTGAATGCACAAGTTTTGGTGATAACTCTTTAAGTACTCAAACAGGAGCCAACTTAATATAGAGCTGTGTTATGAAGACCAAGAATTAGTGTATTTTTAGTTCTCTAGTTGCTTTGCACAGAGCTGGACATTCCAGATAGAAACCCATTTTCTCCCTGTCTCTTTAGGTTATTTTTTTTTTAATTTAATCTTTTTATTTGAAATGCTTTCAAAATTACAGGACAGTTACAAAAATAATGCAAACCCCATACAGAGAACTCCAACATACCCTATCCCCAGATCCACCAATTTTAACATTTGCCATATTTGCTATCATTCTATCTAACCATCAATCTTTCAATACATCTACCAATCTGTCTGTCTGCCTATTTATCAATCTATTTTCTGAGTATTTGAATGTAGGTTGTATGCCTCATGCTCTTTGAACATTTAATAGTGCTTAATACACATACATTTCCTCAGAATAAGGATATTCACTTATGTAACCATCTGAAGTTTTCCAGTTCAAGAAATTTCACATTGATAAAAAGCAGAGGTTCTTAACATTTTTTGTTCCATGGATCCCTTTGCCAGTCAGGTGAAAACCATGGACACCTTACTAAGTCCACACCATACTGTGTATTATTTAATAAATATATCACACCTGCACCAACACATCCTCACAAGAATGCTTTTTTTTTTTTTTTAATTTCAATTCAAGCTCATGGACCCCTTGTTAAGAACTCCTGATATAAAGTTTACAGTCAATACTCCAATTTTTTCATGTCCCAATAATGTCTCTTTGAGCCTTCTCTTTTTCCTAGTTAGATTCCATCCAGGATCATGGATATTGTCTTTAATTGTCATTACCTCTTTAGTTGTTCTTTCTGTTGTTTTTTAATTGTGGGAACATATATACAACATAAACTTTCTCACCCCAACTTCTCTCAAGCATACCATTCAGTGGGATTAATCACATTCACTATGTTGTGGTTCCCTCACAACCTTCCACTACTAATTTCGCATCTCCCCAAACAAAAACCCTACATCCATTTTACATTAATTCTACATTTCCCCTGTTTTCTGTCCCTGGTACCCAGTACTCTAATTCCTATCTTTATGAGATTGCATATTCTCCTAAATATTTTATTTGTAGCTACCATGGGGCTTAATTTTAATACCCAAATTCATAACAATCTCATTTGCTTATATACCAACTTAACTAAATGGTATACACAAACTATGTTCTTATACCACTCCTGCCCCCTACCCTTATGTAGCTCTTGTCACAGATTTCATGTTTATACATTATGAGTCAAAAACCACTGATTTCCCATTATATTTTTTAGATTTCCTGTTAGATCCTGTAGGAAATAAAAAGTAGAGTTACAAACCATGTGACTTTGATATGGTATCTGTTGTCTCTTTAGTGTATCTTGTAGGTCCAGTCTACTGGAGATGAACTCCCTCAGCTTTTGTTTATCTGGGAATGTCCCTAATTTTTAAAAGACAATTTTGCCTGATATAGAATTTTTGGTAGCAATTTTTTTTTTGCTATCAGTGTTTTAAATATGTCAGTCCAGTGCTGTCTTGCCTCCATGGTTTCTGATGAAATATCAGCAGTTAGTCTTAATGTGCTCCCTTATATATGACACCTCATTTCTCTCTTGCAGCTTTCAGAATTCTCTCTTTATCTTTGGTATTAAATGATTTGAATATGATATGACACAGTGTGGGTCTATTTGGGTAGATCTGGTTTGTAGTTCACTGAGCATCTTGAATGTTTTTATTCATGCATTTCATTAAATTTCGGGAGTTTTTAGGGGGTCCCCATCAAGATGCTGGAGTGAGATAATTCAGGACTCTGTCCCCCCACAATAGCTTTGAACAGCCACCAAGAATTGGCAGAAATATCTTTATAAAAGCTCCAGAAAATGGTTAAAGGATTGTGGTAACAGGGAAAGTGCTGAATCAAGAAAAAGGCCAAGTAAACACAGTACAATCTCAGGGTGCCCTGGCTGACTCCTCCCCCACACTACACTGGCTCCAAGCAAGCCCCCATCATAATTCTGGAGGCAGCACAGTAACCCTTGTGCACATTGTGGGAGTATGCATACCTCACCCAATCTGTCTGGTGGTGGTCTGAAGGACTTACTGCCCCAGAACTTGCCCTCCATGTAGCAGATGGCTCTCTTTCAGAACACTGTGGGAGAGCAGTCAGGTCCTGCTGCCTGGGGCATGGGATTGCTGGCTGTAGGACATATAGTGCAGTGCTTGTGACCATAAGAAAACTGTTTCCTAGGGAAGAGGGGACATTAGTAACCAAGTAAACTGAGGAATTCCTAGGGCCACAAATGCATGCCAAAGACAAGATACATGTACAGAAAGGATTAGGGAGGCCCCTATGTTTTGGCCTGGAGTTATTCTCCAAATTCATTGTATGGTAAGTCCTGAAGGAGAGCACTCACACAGGTCAATCTGCAAAGACTAGGAAAGGTGTTTCTTGTTTTTATTTTGCTAGCTCCTGGCATTCAAGCAAAGCTCTGTCATAACAATAGCTGGGTACAAGCTTAAGGAACAGACACATCAGAGTCTAAATTCCAGTGACAACACACTAAAATATAAAAATGTCAAGTTTCAACAAAAGATTTCAAAACATACAAAGAAATAGGAATTGATGGCCCAGATAAAAGAGAAGATTAAAACATTAGAAACCATCAACAAGGTATGTCAGATCTTGGACATTCCAGAAAAGACTTAAAAAATTTTTCCTAAATATGCTAAATGAGCTACAGGAAAACATGGACAAAGAACTAGAGGAAATCAGGAAAACAAATGATGAACATAAAGAGAATATCAACAAAGAAGTGGAAATTAAGAAAAGGAACAAAATAGAGTTGAAGAACACAGTAAAAAAAATGAAAAATTCCCTGGAGCATATTGGAGACAGTAGAAGAAAGAATCAAAGAAACTTCAAGGTAACACAATTGAAATCATCCAATCAAGAGTAGAAAGAAGAAAGAATGAAGAAATGTGAACAGAGCCTGAGGAACCTGTGGGACACCATCAAGCACACCAATATATGCATTAAAGGAGTTCCAGAATGAGAAGAAAGACAGAAAGAGGCAGAGAGAAGAGTCAAAGAAATAATGGTTGAAAATGTCCCCAATTTAATGAAAGAAGTAAATATATACATCTGAGATGCTCAGCAAACTCCAAACAAAATAAACTCAAATGGAACCACACTGCTCCATGTTATAATCAATGGTTGAATGTCAAAGGTAAAGACAGAATTCTGAAAGTGGCACAAGAGAAGCAACATGTCATGTACAAGGGAGTCTCAATAAGATTATATGCCAATTTCTCATTCAGAAACCACGGAGGCAAGAAGGCAGTGGGAGGACATATTCAAAGTGCTGAAAGGCAAAAATTGACAACCAAGAATTTTGTATCCAGCAAAGATGTCTTTCAAAAATGAGGGAGAAATTGACATTACCAGATAAATAAAAGCTGAGGGAGTTTGTCACTATTAGATCAGCCCTACAAGAAATGCTAAAGGGAGTTCTGTGAGTTGAAAGGAAAGGACACTTGACAATTGACAGAAATCACATGAAGAGATAAAGATCTCTGGTAAAGGTAATGACATGGGTAAATATAAATATCAATGCTATTGTATTTTTATTTGCAAGTCCACTTTTTACTTCCTATAGCTCTAGAAGGCAAAAGCATTAGATGAAATGATCAGCCAATGGCTTTGAACTCATTAATATACAGATATATAATTTTGACAAGATTTCCATTAAGGTGGGGGGATGAAGGGGTATAGGAACATAGTTTTCTGTATGCTACTGAAGTTAAGTTGGTATCAAAGCAAACAAGATTGTTACATATTTAGGACATTTAAGCTCCATGGTAACCACAAAGAAAATATCAAAGAATGTGAAACATAAAGGATGAATAAGGATATGATTTTTGGATGAAAAGTTCATAAAGTCCACTACCAGTCACAATTTTGGGGGAAGTTCTGAGAAATGTGTTTCTGAGACTAATGGGTGGCTGCATGATAGTGACGGATTATTTTTCTCTCCTCATTGGATGCTGTGTGGTGTGGGACACCAGTCCCATGCTGGGTAGTTGGTCCACCACAGCATTTTCCCAGAAGCCTCAGTACCACTGCTTGTGTTAATGGTGGTCGATTAAGTTCAGGAAATGAAGAGTTGGGCCCTTGGTGTTTTCTCCTGTGTGTGTGCCAAAGTCGTCCTGCCTTCCTGTTTAAGGCCAGACAAATAGGGCACCCTATGGATAGAGCAGCTCAAGTTCTGGGCTGAGGAATGCCCAAGTTCCTGAACTTGTGTCCAGGTGAGGGCCCTGCTTCTTTTATGTTATAAGGAAGCAGATATTTGAGATGTTATTTCCCCCTGTTGGGCCCCAAGTATGACACCTCTTTGAATGCAAAAGGAACAGTATGATTTAGTCCCACCTCATATCCTTTCAAATGATTCAGGTTGAAAAGCAGTTTTATCCATTATCATTTATCTAAATGTAAGAGGCACCAGGGCTCAGAGGATGAGACCTTCATATTAAAAGCAATTAGGATTACATAAACCTTGGTGTGGGTGGCACATAAAATGATCTGCATATTTCGCCATCTTAGATTTTGGACAAATGATTTATTCTCAGCCAGATAATGACAAGTTGCAAGGTGGCCAACACTAAATATGTGATAACAGAGCAACAGGCTCCCTCTTAATTCCTGGGTAATAAAAGCTCCAACACCAACACCTGCTGACCTCCAGCGGGGCCTCCTTCATTCCCTGACAATTTTACTCATCTGCTCAAAACATTCTAACATATTCCACATTCTGTCTTCCAACTTTTTTTTTCCAAATTCTTTGCTAAGAATATTTTGGCAATAAGATTTTCTTTAAACACACACACACACACACACACACAAATATCCCAGTGTTGATTTGCTTCAACTTCTGTTCTTTCCTCCTCTACATAGAGAGGGTTGGTCTGCTGATGCTGTGGCTGTGGCCACCTTTCCTAGTGGTGGGTTCTGGGCTCTGAACTTGAGCTCCAGATGCTTGCCAGTTTTTGGTATGTTTGGACATGGTGGATCTTTCTGCCCTGACATGATCTCAAAGTGCTTTTCCCCCAAGCGTGTTTTGTCAGCTGTCAGTCCGTGTTCTCAGATAAGGGGGGTTTAGTTAAATACATTTGGGAAATAAATGCTGGGTCAAGCAAACTCCATTGCTGCAGGATTTCTAACTGCCCCCAAGTTGCTGATAGACATGGAGAACAACTGAGCTCTTAGGGCCCCAGCATGCTACCCTTTCCTAAATTTGCTGGCATCCAAAATCCCCTTTCACAGCATGAAAGTTTGTTACCAGGACGCACTTGGGGAAATGCTGACATGATATGAGGCAAGTTGTGGTGATATGGACACAAACCTTAGATTCTTTGATATTGAATAAATGCACAACCTTGGGTGAACCTCATTATTGTGCAATAGAACTCATATATTTTTTAACAATCATATGTGGAATTAAAAGTAGCTCTCAATTTTAAGGTATCCTGTGTTGAATGCTTTGGAGATTTAGGATGAAGTCTGCATTTGTGAATACTGAGTTTTCTTAAAGCAGACAGCTTAAAGACACACAGCTCTGGGGATTTGACACACCTCACAGGGTGGGGGTGGGGGTGAGGGTGGGGGTGGGGGGGTCTTGGTTTACTCCTGAATTCTGAGCATTTGAGCTGGCATTTGGAAATCTCCTCCCTTTAGGCACCCACCCCCTCCACCTTGGGTGTGTAGAACACCTGAGCTTAGACTCCCAAAGACTTGGAGCTCATGGCTTTAGTGTCAGAAAAGGGATGTGGGAGGCTTGCCTCCGTGATTAGAAACTATTCACTAAACCACATTCTGGATTTCTTCTACAATAAAGATTTCTTCTATTAAACACTTACTTTTAGAAGAAAATGGATTTATGAAGAAAAAAGCCACACATGTGAAAAATAAAAGCAAAAAAAAATTATTTTCAAGAGATAGCCAATTTTAACCATTTTAAAAAACAAAAGTGGAAATCTACTTTATAATTTTATATCCTTAATTTTTTTTCATATAATATCCTGAGCAAGAATTGTTCTTACTCCCCACATGTGAGTGTGCCACCAGGCACCACAAGCCATGCAGCAAGATAATGATGTAACAGGAGAGTGACACAAGGGAGAGCCAAGACAAGACACGCCAAAAAACCAGGAACTAAGGTGGTGCAGGCAGTAGGACGCCTCTCTCCCACATTGGAGGTTCCGAGGATTGAATCCCAGTGAAGACAGGAGGAGAAGGATAAGAAGAGAGGGAAGGAAATGGACACAGAGTCGTCCAGCAAATGGACACAAAAACAGCAAAAGTGGAGGGTGGGGGGTAAAAATGCATAAAAGTAAATAAATAAATAAATTCTTTAAAAAAAGTATAGGGGAGTAAGATACAGACTATAGTAAGTAGTAATACTTTGACAATGCTCTTTCATAATTTATTAACAAATGTTTCACATCAATGCAAAGTATTTGTGGTGGGGTGATGTGTGCATGATGTTATGCATGGTTTTTTTGTAAGTTCCCAATGTTTACTGAACACTTATAGTTTATGTATGTTCATGTATGAATGATATACTTCAATAAATTGTTTTTTTTTTTAAGACTTGTTCTTACTATAATTGAAGAGTGACAATCCACATTACTAAAAAAGTAAGTGATTATAGCCAGCCTTTCCGACAACATAATGTTGTATAGTTACTGAGAGGTGGAGGCTCTTAGAAAAGTCAGAGTTCTTAAGAGCAGGGCAAGTAAAATGTAAAATATTTTCATTAATGTTTCTCATAATAACAGACCCAGATGAGAAAAAATTACACTTTGCAAAAATGAAAGAAATTTCCTAATATTTATGATCAGATGGTATTTGGAGAGAATATTCTGAAAGTGATACTGAGTCAGTTTTAAATGGAGAGCATTGACCTTTTCCTGAGTCTTCATTAGTTGGCATTACTGTTTACATGGCAAGGACCAGAAAGCGGTGGGGAAACCCTCTAGCATTAGGTAGGGCGGATTGAATGTCAATGGCTTGGGCATGTGGCACATGCAGCCCTGGGAACTGTAGCTTTGGTACAAAGATCCGGAATGACTGAAAGAAAAATTTTCCCTAGAAGAATGCTTTCAAATGTACCATAATTTTTGTTTTCAGAGTGACTACGCAAACATATGCTTAAACTGAATTCTTAAATTTGGGGTATGTTCGGGGAATTCAATTTCTTTACACTCTGTAATGAATTATAATTCCAATGGTGTGCATCTTTCCCAAAAGCATTTTACATTGTACAGAAAAGATTACATTCTTTTCGCTTTGGAAAAATATTTCCTGTTCAGTTGAAGCTATTAAAGCCTGTTTGCATTTCACATCTGGAAAGCCCTGCCCGGGTCTGCCTTCCATCACCAGCGCAGCCCTTGTGGGTCCCCAGCTTGGCCTCCAGCACATGCATAAAATGGCCCAGACTTGTTTCCTTCGCACAGGTCCCTCTGCACAGCCTGGCATGGCCTTGGGATGTCAGCAGGGATGGAAGGGAAGGTTGCGGAGAGGGGAGGAGGGGCGGCCCAGTGGCCAGGTGGCACCTCTAAGTTAGGGCAAGGGAGTCTTCCTTCCACATTGAGTTTGGGGAGTGTCATCTTCCTCCTGAGTTAGGGAGGGGGTCTTCCTTTTTCCTGGGGATGGGATCTTCCTTCCCCTCCCCATTCCCTCCTATTTTCACTCCCACCCCAACTTTGTCTAAGAGGAAAGCTGCTGAACTTTGTCAATGGGGGAGTTTCCCTGGTGGGAAGATAAATTAAAACAAAAAAGGCTGAGCTGTGGGCCTCAGCCAGGCCTTGCAAGTGTTCCAGCCTCCGGTTTGGGTCAGGCAGGGAGATACTCTCTTGCGGAGGTTCTCCAACCCCCCTCGCGGGGAGGCCAGCCTGGGCTCCCCGCATGCGCCCGCCTTGGGAATTCAGTGGAGAGGGAACCCGGTATTTTGTCACGGTATTTTGTGACTGACAGCCTTCACTGCCGCCCTGCTCTAGCCCTGCTTTTGCAGTGTTGGAGGAGGATGAATTGATTCCAGCACCCTGACCTGCACTTCCCTGCCACCAGGCGCGGGCCCACACCGCCTGCACCCAGGACCGCCTGGCTCTGCCTTCCTCTGACTCCCAGCTTCAGGGCGAGGAAATCCCTTGGGGCGACCTTGCACTACCCGCTGGGTGAGGGGGCGCAGGTGCTTTGGGGTTACTGTCTGCGGAATTCTCTGAGGGGGTCTGTCAGCCCAGCAGCCTCACCTGCAGGGGAAATGATTTCACGTTGTCGAAGGAGCAAGACGCATTCATCCCATTTCTCCTGACCACACACGACCAGAAACCCAGAAACGGTGACAGCAGCCCTTGGCAGTTGGCGGGGAAGCAGGTGGGGCCTCCCTGGGCCTGGGGACTGGTGGCCTTGGCAAGGTCCCGCCCCCCAGCCCATCACACCTCAGTGTACTCCCACCCTACGTCCCCTCCCCAGGCACACATTTGCAAGTGGCCAAGTTCAGCTTTTCAGTGGGGCTTGTTGATAATGCCCTTATGTCAGCCCTGCCTCTGGAGTAACTGAAGGCTCAGATCTGGCAAACATCTTTCCCCAACACAGGGCCAGTGAAAACATAGACATAGAGTTCCTTTCTCTGCCTTGCCCCTTTAGATGGCCTTCCTGAGGATGTTTCCAGAGAGGTAGTTATTGAAGTTGGTTTCCACCCAGGGGGGCAGCAAGCTTTGGACAAGGGTACAGCATGCCGGAGGTTGAAACAACCCTCTCTTTCCAATTTGTTTTTCTTAATCTTTATGAACAGGCACCAAAACTTTTTTTCTTTTTTTCATACCCGTGGGAAGCGATTGACCAACTGGAAAAAATAAATAGCAGTTTCAACAGAGAACTCAGTTGAACGACCTCCCACATGTACAAAGTACTTAGTATGGAAAAGGCATAGAGAGGGGTCTTTTTGGTGGGGGCAGGGAGAGGAGAGACATTGTTCTCATTGCCTGTGTGTTTGGGGTTGGGGTGATCATCCTTGGCAAAAGGCAGAGTTCAGGTGTGTGAATTAGGGAGCCCTGCAGGGCAGAGGAGGGGTGTTCAGTTCTAGCCTAGGTGGAGCTGGGATTCGAACTCAGGACTCAGTGATTTCCAGAGCCCTTGCCCTTTGGAGCTCCAGGAAGGCCTGGCAGGATTGCTGGTGTTTGAGAGGAGGCTTGAGGATTCCCGGAATAGAGGCATGGCAGAGGCCTTGGAATTTTAAGAGGCAAAGGGCCCTGGAGGTTTGGCAGAAGAGACTGGCTTAGTCCAGTCCAGATTATCTGAGTGATTTACATGGACATTGAAACCAGACAGACCTGGATCCATGTTCCGGTGCTGCCACTTCCTCATCTGTAAAATGGAGTTAAAATTTAGTGCCATAGATAGGGGGTGTGGAGCACTCAGCCTCCTGCTGGCATCTAGGGCCCCGTGGGCTGCTGCTATGATTTATTGTACATGGGTGGGAAGGGGAGAGGCTGTTAGGAGATGCTAAGGCCCAGATCTCATTCAGAGGAGCCCTGTAATGCTGGAGAGAGGTGATACAGTTTGACTTTGGTCTTAGTGACAGATTTGAAGCAGTTTTGGATTCATCCAGCTTCATAGCTCGTGCCTCTAGGGCACAGAAAGGAGCAGGGAAAGCCTATAGTTTCAGTCTGGGAGCCACATCTCCAAGACTTATCGTGTGTGTGTGTGTGTGTGTGTGTGTGTTCCTGGTTCACAGTGGTGAGAAGGCATATGGGCTTCCTCAATTTGTGTGTATGTGTGAAGGGGACACATTAGCTGTGTGTGTGTGTGTGTGTGTGTGAATGTGTGAGCTGGAGACAGAGACACAAAGACATCGAGTTTTTGCCTTCCCCAGCAGAATATCTTCGCTGTATAGAGGCTCACAACCCTTTCAGAGAGAGATCCTAAAGTTCCCCATCATTGTACACATTGCCACTGAATGAGCCATTAATTCTTCGTGTCTTTACTTGAAATATTTGTATCCTTGCATTGATAATAGTAAAATTTTGTGTGAATTTCATACTCAAATACTTGAACACATTGGAAAAAAGTGAACTGCTAATGTAGCGTTAGCTCTTTGCCAGTCTGTGTGTGCCCATGGCCTTTTCGCAGTGGAAAGGGAGAGGCGAGGGGATGGGATGATGTGAACTCCAGAGCCCTGGCACCTGCCACTCTGGTCCACCTCCATTTTCTCTGAGGGGTTGTCCCCAGAGCAGCAGTAAGATTCATCCTAGGTAAATGTGGTAGACTAGAGACTTGAACTTTTTTGCTTCCAAAAGCAGTCTCTGCTTCCTGAACAGTGGCTGGCAGGAGGAAAAGCAATGCAGAGAGAAAGGTGGGAAACTCATGCTCTGCAAGGGACTGAACATGGGAGTTTATGTTCAGGGTTAGTTTTTCCTGAAGAGGAGGGAGAGGAGGATAGACCTTTTCCCATGGCAGGAGGCCTGGAGGTGAATCAGAGGTGGGGTCTGCAGAAGGGGGACTGAGCCCACTCCCCACACAGGGACAAGCCAGCTGAAGTTCAGCCAAAGTGCCTGGGCAGCTGTAGTGGGGGAAGCCGACTGGTACTGCCACACTGAAACAGGTGCTATCAATTGGGATGATTATTCGGGGATATAATTTTTTTCTCAAAGTGTGGAACTAGGAAAGAGATGCTGAGGAAGAGTCGGGGGATAACTTGCAAATTAATATGTACACTAGTCTATGTTGGGCTGTGTAGTTTTGCACAGGCAGCTTTATAATTCATACCAATCATTAGAGTGATCATGTTATTACACTTAAAGCCTTTTACAAAAAGAGTAGCCCAATTAAAGGAGAAGCAACAGAATGTTAGGAACCTGCATGGTGACTATAAGGTGACAAAATAATAACAACCCAAGCTGGATGTCCACACGGTTATCAAGGGTCTGACCGACTCTTCTCAGCTATTGAGGTACCTTGGCCATGTGGCTGACTCTATTGGAAAATACTTAGAAAATACTTGAGTGCATGAAAGAAAGTTTCAGCAGGAGCCTAAGAGGGCTCACGTTGACCCTTACATCTCCTCAGGCTTGGTGCCCCACCCTACCATTGGGAATGTGTTATATTTTCTTTTGATGGCTGCACTGCCTTTTTCTTCTTCATTTTTAAAAAATAAATGAACATCATGTTTAAAGCAAGTGCTCAACTTGCCTTTTTTTTTTTATTTCAAGGAATAAATGACTTTCTCTTTAACAAAAGAAAGAATTAAAAATAATGTCATTTCTTGCCTTAATCTCTTCCCTCACAGGCATCTACCCAGTGAATATTTTGGAGGATGATCCCGAAGCGCTCTGGGAAGCAGTTCTGGCTTACTATGCCACACTCGGGAAAGGCACTCCTCCCTCATCAGAAGTTTTCTCTCTTCCCACTGGGGAGCAGGTACGCATGATCTTCTTTGTTGGTAGAGAGCTGTGTAAAGTCTAACTTTCTTCACTGGAGTGTAGAATGTTAGTGGAAGAGCATTACAGATTGAGAAAAACAAACAATCTGGAGTGACTGCTAAAGTAATTCCATCTTGGGAAGCAATCACAATCCTGAATCGGGGTTCTTGAGCCCTGTGCATGAGTCCAGTGCCACCATTAGCACTTGTGTTAGCCCGAGCAAGGAAGTGAGCCAGAATCCCACAGCTACCATTTACCAACTGTGTGAGCTTAAGCACGTTCTTAACCTCTCTCAGTCTTATAGTCTCATTTCTAAAATGGGGGCAGTAACACCACTTACCTAATAGGGTTGTGATGAGGATTAACCGAGATGCCACATGCAAAGAATACTGGGCTGGGCCTCAGTTTCCCCATTTGTAAAATGACGGTCTTGGTCTTTGGTCTGTAAGTTTTGATTCAGTTCTGAAGTTTTGTGATTTGGAATAAAGTTATAGCAATTTTGATTTTTAGCACTGATCACATTTTTGAATTGGCACTGGATCCTAGGTGAAATGTTATAGTGTTACTTTTAAGACTTTTTTTTTTTTTT
>JAQZBX010010200.1:23978-44794 GCA_029593785.1 Cabassous unicinctus | reverse complement strand
TTTTTATGATATTGTACTCATTTCTTATTCCTGGCTCTTTTATAGTTCTTTTTCTATCTTCTTGTTATTATTACTATTATTATTTTTCTCTTTTTCAATCTTTCTTTTTCTATGGTCTTAAAATATTTTTCAAGGAAACATGGACACCTACAATGATATAGAATAAGTGGAATCAAGTTTTAAAGAAGAAATGAATAGAAGGAGATTCAGAACATGAAACAACTAATAAAGGATGTCCAAATAAATATTATGAATCAACTTAATGAAGTGAAAGAAGAGATAAAGGATATTAAGAAGACACTGGGGAAACACACAGAAGAAAGTGCAAACTACATAAAAAGATAACAGATCTGGTTTTGATGAGTGGCACCACACAAGAAATAAAAAATATGCTAGAAGGATATAACAGCAGATTTGAACAGACAGAGGAAAGCATTAGTGACATTGAAAATAATATATCTTAAATTGCACAATAGTAGAAAAGAGAGGTAAAAGATTTAAAAAATCAGCAGGGACTCAGGAAATTGAATGACAATATGAAATGCACAAACATAAGCATTGGAAGTATCCCTGAAGGAGAAGAGAAAGGAAAGGGGACAGAAAGAGAGGTGGAGGAAATAATCACTAAAAATTTCATAACTCTTCTGAGGGACAAGGATATACATGTTGAGGAGCACAGAACACTCCAAACAGTATAAATACTAAAAGGCCTATCGCAAGACATATACTTATCAAAATGCCTAGTGCTCAGGATGAAGAGAGAATATTGAAATCAGCAAGAAAAAAGAGACTCATCACATACAAGGGAATCTCAATGAGATAAAGTACTGATTTCTCATTTGAAAACATCAAGGCAACAAGACAGTGGTATGGCATACTTAAAGTACTAAAAGAAAAAAAAAACTGCTAGGAAGGAATTCCTGTGTATAGCAAAGATGGCATTCAAAACTAAAGGAGAGTTCAAAATATTCACAGATAAACAGAATATCAGAGAGGTTGTCAACAAGAGACCTGTCCTTTGAGAAATACCAAAAGGAGTTCTGAAGGTTGAAAGGAAAAAACAGGAGAGACAGGTTTGAAGGAGAGTGTAGAAGTAAAATTACTAGTAAGAATAATTAAAAATATAAAAAGTGAGAAAAAAGCAAAATAGGACATATACAAATCTAAAGAAAAACTGGCTTATATAAGTACTGCCTTAAAAGTAATATCTTTGAATGTTAATGGATTAAACACTCCAATCAAAAGAAGTAGATTGGCAGAATGGATAAGGAAATATAACCATCTATATGCTGTCTACAAGAAACTCACCTTCAATCCAGGGACACAAGAAGGTTGCAAGTGAATGGCTGAAAAAATGATTTTACTTGCAAAAGGTAAACAAAATGAGCAGGAGTAGTAAAACTAATATTGGACAAAATAGATTTTAATTGCAAAACTATTTTAACTGACAAAGAAGGACACGATATATTAATAAAAGGGGTAATCTATCAAGGAAAAGAACAATCATGAACATTTATGCACATAACCAGGATGCCCAAAAATACATGATACAAAAATTGGAAAACTAATGGAGAAATAGACACCTCTACAAGCATAATGGGGAACTTTAATACATTATTATTACCATTACACAGAATATCTCAACAGAGGATCAATAAAGAAACAGAGACCTTGAATAATAAATTAGAGGATCTAGATCCAATAGACATATACAGAGGATACATAAAAATATAACAGGATATACATTCTTCTCAACTGCATATGGATCATTTTCCTGGATAGACTACATGCTAGGCCACAGAGCAAGTATCAACTAATTTAGAAAGAATGAAATTATATAACATAATTTCTCAGACCACAATAGAATGAAGCTGAAAATTAATAAGGGATAGAGAAACAGACCAAGCACAAAAATATGGAAGTTAAACAAAACGTTCTTACACAATTAGTGGGTCAAGGAGGAAAGTGCAAAAGAAATCAGTAACTACCACGGAACAAATGAAAATGAGAACACAACAATAACAAAACCTATGCGATGCAGCAAAAGTAGTGCTGAGTGGGAAATTTATAGCCATAATTGCTTATATTTAAAAGAAAGAAAGAGCTAAAATTAAAGACCTATCTGCACATATAGAAGAACTAGATAAAGAACAACAAACTAACCCCAAAGCAAGCAGAAAGAAGGAAATATCAAAAATCAGAGCAGAAATAAATGAAATTGAGAATTAAAAAAAAACACTGGAAAAAGTTAACAAAACTAAAAGCAGGTTCTTTGATAAGATTAATAAAATTGACCAATCCTTAGCTAGACTAACAAAGAAAAAAGAGAGAAGATGAAAATACATAATGTGAAGAATAAGAGAGGTGATATCACCACTGATCCCACAGAAATAAAGAGTATCATAAGAGGCTACTTTGAAAAGTTTTAAGGCAACAATATGGATAAGTTAGATGAAATGGACAAATTTATAGAAACACACAAGCAGTCAGATTGGTGGAAGAAGAAATTGATGAACACAGCAGACCAATCAAAAGTAACAAGATTGAATTTGTCACCAAAAATGTCCCAACAAAGAAAATCCCAGCACCAGATGGCATCACAGGTGAATTCTACAAAGCATTCCGAAAACAATTAATATCAATCCTGCTTAAACTCTTAAAAAAATAAGCAGTGGATGGAGCATTGCCTAACTCACTGGAGTCACCTAATTCCAAAGCCACATAAAGATGCCACAAGAAAAGAAAGCTGCAGACCAATCTCTCTAATGAATCTGGATGTTAAAATTTTCAGTAAAATACTTGCTAAAAGTATCCAACAACACATAAAATGAATTATGCACCATAATCAAGTGATTTTTAACCCTTATGTGAAAGGATGATTCAACATAAGAAAATAAACCAATGTAATACACCACATTAATAGATCAACAGAAAAAAAATCTCATGATCATCTCTCTTGATTAATAAAAGAATTTGAGAAAATACAGCATCCTTTCTTGATAAAAACACTTCAAAAGTTAGGAATAGAAGGAAACTTCCTCAACATCATAAAGGGTATATATGAAAAACCCACAGCTGACATCACATTCCTTGGTGAAATTCTAAAGGCTTTCCCTATAAGATCTGGAAAAAACAAGGATGCACACTATAAGTGTTTTATTTAACATTGTGTTAGAAGTACTTGCCTGAGAACATAGACAAGAAAAAGAAATAAAAGGAATCCAAATTAGAAAGGAAGTAAAAGTCTCACTATTTGCAGATGACAAGATCCTATACATAGAAAACCCTTATAAATCTTCAAAAAATCTCATAGACCTGATAAATGAGTTTAGTAAAATACCAGAATATAATATCAACAGGAAAATATCACAGTGATGGGTTGGAGTGCACATAGACCATGACTCTAAAGCATACAAATAAGTTCAACTGTTCATGGGGCAATGTCTCAGTGGTTGGAGAACCACACAATAATCAAAGGAATATTGAATTCCTATCCTGGGGAGTCATACTATGTTCTCTAATAGAGCATCAAGAATCCTCCATGTTCATGGGCATTGCCTAGCAAAGGAGGACAGACCATTATGTCAGGACCATGATATTGATTATTGTACTTATGAACCATCCCTTGTGAAATTGAAACTTAGCTTAGTATTATATATTGGCTAAGAGTTACCTCCTGAAAGCATCCTCATTCCTCAAATGTGGCCTCTTTCTAAGCCAAACTCAGGATATACACACACTACATCCCTCTCAGTTTAAGACATCACTCCACAGGATGAGCTTTCCTGTCAAAAAGGGATTATTACTAAGCACCAACTAGTGATGAATCTATAAAAATACCTTGAACAATAGGAGGAAGTATTAAATACAAATGAGATTTTATGGCTAAGAGATTCCAAAGTGAGTCTGGAGGTCATTCCAGAGGTTACGCTTAGGCACCTCTCAGCAGGATCTAATTGACTGCCACAGTACACAGTGCCTCAAATATGGGACTCCTGAGGTCTCTAGAAACATCTAAACACTATAAACATGGCAGACAATCTGAAGAACTTGGCACCCTGTCAGTGGGCCTTAGTTTGGACTGTATGATCCCCAATGTAACAGAGATAGACTCATTAAAATTTTCCCTGCAAGGGGCTTTTATGCCCCTTTTATTTGAACCTTTAATTAACACTATACTTGTTAATTATATGTCCCAGAAAATTAAAACTTCAGTCCATTCATATGGTGGTTGAGCCCTGAATCTCAGCAGAGTTGCAACAACTACTCTCCAGTTCATTGGACTCACCCAGGACAACTTACAAAAAGATGATGATGGGCAATAACCATCTCAAAATACAGAACTTCTTCAACTGCAAGCTAGACAGTTCCATCCATCATCTCCATGGGACCTAATCCCCCTCTCAATCAGAAACACAGTGGCCCTCACCATCCCCAAATCCTCAAGAGTGGAATCAACAATGGGTTAAAGTGGACTTATGCTTTTCTATTACTGTTCTATTATAGACATGATTATTCTATCAATGGAAGAACTTGTATTATTGATATAAAGGTACCCTCGTAGTTTCTGAGGGAAGGGAGAGGGAAGAATAGGTGTAATATAGGGGCAAATTTGGAACATTGGAATTGTCCTGCATGACATTGCAAAGATGGATATAGGCCATTAAAACTTTTGTCAAAACCTATACAATTTTATGGTGCAAACTGTAAACTATAATGTAAACTAAAGTCCATAGTTAGTACCAATGCTTCAATATGTATTCATCAGTTGAAATAAATGAATTACATTAATGAAAGATGTTAATGGGTGAAAATAAGGGAGGAGTGTGGTATATGCGACTTTTTTGCATAGCATTTATGTAATCTAAAGCTTCTTTTAAAATAAAAATGGAAAATTAGTAGTATTTCTAAATACCAATAATGAGCAATCTAAAGAGGAAATCAATAAAAAATTCCATTTGCAATGCAAATAAAAAAATCAAATATCTAGGAATAAACTAACTAAAATGTAAGGGACTTGTACACAGAAAATTACACAACATTGTTAAGGGAAGTCAAAGAAGACCTAAATAACTGCAAGAATATTCCATGTTCATGGATCTGAAGACTAAAAAACATTAAGATGTTTGTTCCACCCAAATTGATTTACAGATTCAACACAAAATAAAATTACAACAGCATTTTTTACTGAATCGGAAAAGCTAATTATGAAATTTATTTGGAAGTGCAAGGGGCCCTGAATAGCCAAAGAGATACTGAAAAAGAAAAATTAAATCAAAGGAATTACATTACCTGACTTTAAAACATACTACAAACCTACAGTGGTCAAAACTGCATGGTATTGGCACAAAGATAGACATACTGACAAATGGAACTGAATTGAGAGTTCTGATATAGATCCTTGTATAAAGTGTCAACTGATATTCAACAAGGCCACAAAGCCCATACAACTGACATAAAATGGCCTCTTCAACAAATGATGTTTGGAAAACTGGATTCCCATATCCAAAAGAATGAGAGAGGATCACCATTGCATGCCCTATATAAATGTTAACTCAAGATGGTTCAAAGATCTAAATATAAGTGGCAAGACCATAAGGCTCCTATAAGTAAATGTAGGGAAGCATCTATGAGATCTTCTAGTAGGAAATTGTTTATAAATTTTACTCTCAAAGCATGAGCAAGGAAAGAAAAAACTAGATAAGGGGAATCGCCTCAAAATTAAAAATTTTGCACTTTAAATGAGTTTATCAAGAAAGTGAAAAGACAGTGTATAAAATGGGAGAAAATATTTAGTAAACATTTTTCCAGTAAGGTCTAATATCCATTATATATAAATAAACCATGTATCTCTAAAATAAAAAGAAAAACATCCTATTTAAAAAATGGGCAAGAGATTTGAATAGACACTTCTTCAAATAAGAATTACAAATGGTTAAACAGTACATGAAAAGATGCTCACCATTACTATCTATTAAGGAAATGCAATCAGAAATACAATGAGATATAATCTTACACCTACTTGACAGGAGGTTATTAAAAAGTGAAAGCTACAAATGTTGGAGATGATATGGAGGAGAGGAAACACTTATCCACTTCTGATAGGAATTTATAATGATGCAGCCACTGTGGAGGGCAGTTTGTCAGTTCCTGAGAAAGCTAACTATAGAATTGCCATATGATACAGCAATCCCACTGCTGGGTGGCAATTGAAAGAAGAATTGAAAGCAGGGACACAAACAAATATTTGCACACCAATGTCCATAGCAGCATTATTCAATATTGCCAAAAGTTGGAAGCATCCCAAGTTTCCATTAACAGAATAATAGATAAGCTAATTGTGGTGTATATATACAATGGAAAATCACTCAGCTGTAAGAAGCAATGCAGTATTAACACATGGGACAGCATGGATGAATATTGAATATCATATGTTGAGTGAAGTAAACCAGTCACTGAAGGATAAATATTACATGTCCTCACTGATATGACTTAAGGAAATTGAGCAGACTCATAGAGCTGGAGTCTGGAAAATAGTTTATCAGGAGAAAAAAAGGGAGTAGAGTAGGCAAAATCTATAATAAAATCTATAATAAGGTGAAAAAGGGAGGATGAGTAGTGGATGGGGGTGATGGTGCAAAAATGTGAGGAGGAGTAGGGTTGGACTATCAGTGGAACTGGGAGGAGGACTGGAGAAAGGAGAAGGTGAACTCTTGGGATGTGTAAGTCTGTGGTTAAAACTACATTGATAGGAATGTTCTTTTGGCAAATATGGCAGGGGAAAGTTATTAGTGCAGGGCATCAGGGGTGGGGGCATATATGAGACAGGGCACACCTGGGCATGCTTCTATAGAATATGAAAAAGTTCATTTTGTCATAGTGTGTTACTTCAGTGGGGAGACCCACACAATAAACAACAAAATATGAAACTCTGATCCTGGGGAATCCTTCTATGTTCTCAATTAGACAGGCAAGAATCTCTCGAGAATATAGGCAGTGTCTAATCAAAAATCAAAGAAGAGTAAGTAAAACCCTCAATATTAATGCATGGAACTATGAAACATATTCTTCAAAAATTGACACGTAGTGGTTACCATAGGCCCCGAGTGAAGGGGGGGGAAGATTACAGCAGATGGAACACAGGGCACTTTTAGTGTTTGTTCTGCATGATCTTGCAAAGATGGATACAGGTCATTAAAAATTTTGTCAAAACCTATAAAAGTTTTTGGTGCAAAACATAAACCATAATGTAAACCATTGACCATGTTTAGTAGCAATGCTTCAATATTTGTTCATCAATTGCAGCAAATGTCACATACTCATGTAAGATGTTATCTATAGGGGAAATGTGAGAAGCGAAAGGGGTGGGATATAGGGGAATCTCCTATTTGTTTTATGTGACTTTTCTGGAGCCTAAAGATTCTTTGAAAACAAAGTGAAAAAAAAAAGACATTGGTGGAACATATAGAATAAATTTTTTCTGTTCATAAAAGATAACATATGATATGGTTATGAAAGATAATGAAAAAAATTAATTTATTTTTATTTTTGTATATCATTTGCTATTTTAATTATTCCTTCATTTTATTATTTTTATTCATTTATTTTTGGCTTTGTGATTGGAGATATTTTGGATTGCAAAATGGTCACAACTGTGGTAGTAGAGGATCACTGGTGCAGGGTCTCAGGTAAAGGGGATTTTGTGGGGATTGGTTCACCTGGGCCATGCCTTTATGGAATATGAATATGTTCAAGTGGTCATGGGATATTGTCTCAGTGAGTGGAGACCCACACAATACCTGAAAGAATATTGAATTCCCATCCTGGGAAGTGCTGCTACTTTCTCTAAGGAAGCAGCAAGAATCCCTAGAGTACATGAACAGTACCTAATGAAAGAGGACAGACTAATACACTAGGTCTTTGGCATTGATTGTTATACTTATGAACCTTGTTCTTGTGAAATTGAAACTTTGTTTAGTATTATATTTTAATTAAGCCACCTCCTGAAATCCTCCTTGTTCCTCAAGTGTGGCCTCTTTCTAAGCAAGCTCAGCAAATATACTCATTATCTTATCACTTGCATGGGACGTGACTCTAAGTGATAAGTCTTGCTGGCACAAAGTGATTATTGCCAAGCATCAACTAGCAATATATTTGGGAAAAGCCCCTGAAAAATAGGGGGAAATATTAAATACAAATGAGATTTTATGGCTAAGAGATTTCAAAGTTAGTTGGGGGTCATACCAGGGGTTACGCTTAGGCACGACTTAAGAGGATCTCATTGACTGCCACAGTAAACAGTGCCTCAAGCTGGGGTGCACCTGAGGTCTCCAGAGACTTCTGGACACTATAGGAAGGGCAGACAATCTCAGGAATTCAGCACCCTTTTGGTGGACCTTCCCTTGGAATATATATTCCTCAATATATCAGAGTTAGACTCATTTATAATTTCCCTATATAATTTTCTTCTGCCCCTTTTATTTATACCTATAATTAGCACTATAATCACTAGATATATGTACCAGAGACTTAAAGTTTGGTCTGTTCATATGCCAGTTGGTCCCTGATTCTCAGCAGTACTTCAACTACCACTATCGAGTTCATCAGACTTGCCCAGGACAAGTAGCAAAATGATGATGATGGACAACTCCCATCCCAAACAACAGAGTTTCTACAACTCTAAGCCAGACAGTTCCATCCATCTGCTCCATGGGATCTAAGGCCCCTCTCAATCAGAATCAGAGTGGGCATCACCATCCTAAAATCCTCAAGATTGAGGAATGAAAAAATATAAGGGAAATGCAACTATGGACTAAAGTAGACATTATTTTCCTTGCAATGGAAGAACTTGTAATATAGTAAAAAAAGGTAGTGACCAACAGAGGTTCTGATGGGAGTGAGAAGGAAGAATAATTATACAATGAGGCATTTTTGGGACATTGGATTTTTTCTGAATGACATTGCAATGTCAGAGTCAGGCCATTATACATTTTGTCAAGATAAGAATGTGTGTTACAAAATGTAAACTATAATGTAAACTACTTTGTAGCAAATGTACCACACTAATGAAAGATGTTGTTAATAGGGTAAAGTGAGAGTAAAGTAGGGGATGGGGTATATGGGAATTTCCCTATATTTTCAATGTATCATTTATGTAATATAAAGTTTTTTAAAAAATATTTTTTTAAATTGAGGAATGTACAAATATAAGGAGGGATGCAACTATGGACTAAACTAGACATTATAATTTTAGCCATGGAAGAAGCTGTATCATTGATATAAAGGCAGTGGCAACCAGAGTTTCTGAAGGGAAGGAGAGGGAAGAATAGGTGTAGCACTGGACATTTTTGGGACATTGGATTTGTCCTAAATGGCATTGCAATGATGGATACAGGCCATTATACATTCTGTCAGAAACTGTAAAATTGTGCCTTTAAAAGTGTTACCTATAGTCCACAATTAGTTGTAATGCTTCAATATGTTTTCATCAACTTTAACAAATATGCCACACTAATGAAAGATATTGTTAATGAGGGAAATTGGGGGAGAGGTGGGGGGGTGGTATATGGGAATCCCCTATTTTTTTGCCCCCCACCCTGAGATGGCTCCTTATTTGTCTGCTTGTTGTTGGCTCCACTTCCTTAGGAGGAACTGGGAATTGAACCGAGGACCTCCCATGTGGTAGGTATGTGCCCAACCGCTTAAGCCAATTTTACGCCCTGCTAGTTGTGGTGACTTCTACTTGTGACATCTGCTCTTTGTGGCATCTGCTCCTTTTCTTTAGGAGGCACCAGAAACCAAACCCAGGACTTCCCATGTGGGAGGTGAGCACACATCTGCTTGGGCTACATCTGCTCCTATCCCCTATATTTTTGATGTAACACTTATGTAAACTAAAGGGTCTTTAAAAATAAAAAAAAAAGAATTTATAATTGGGTTCATTTTCAAATAAGTCCAATCTATTTATGAATTTTATACAATAAATTCACCTGTTTATGTCTTATTAAAAGATTATCCTTGCACATGTGATATGAAAATGTTAAGTAACCTTAAGATTATGAGTTACTACTCCCACATGCAGCTTGAATGAAAGTTGCCCACTTGTCATTATTTTGAAAATGCTTGTTAATAGCTTCCAATAGAGTATCAAAATTTGAGAGAGACTCAGAAGTTCTAGGGAAAGTCTTGGAAATGAAGGCTCAAAATAGAATTATGTACAGAGTTGCTTTAGTCAGTGTTCTCTAGGGAAACAGTAATGACAAGAGATATGAGTAAATAATATGAAAGTTTATAAAATTTTCTTATGTGACCATGTGGTTGCACAAGTCCAAGTTCCATAGGCAGGTTGCAAGCTAGCAACTCAGATGAAGGTCATCATTTAATTCTCCAGGAGATGCTAGCTAGCTGAAATACAGATTGGGATTATCTCTCTGAATGCTAAAATCAGTTCTCCTTTTAAGACATTCAACAGATTGGATGAGATGCCACTCATTGCTAAGAATCCCTCAATTAATTGTAGATATAACCAGCTATCTATGTAATCAACTCACTGATGATTAAAGTCCGTGAAATGTTCTCATATTACAATTAACTCTGTGCTTTCCTGACCAAACAACTGGGCAGCATTACCTAAATGAGATTGCACATTAGCCTAACCATCACAACTAACCACTTGGCAACTTGGCAATCATACACATGACCATACATAGACTCTTAGTAAAAGTAATAACAGACATATATATACATATATATATATATATGCCTAACAAATCTCAACTATCCTACATACAACTTGAAATGCACTCAATCCCTCCAAAATAGAGTTCAAGTCATTGACCAATATTCACCTGACATCTTTAAATATTATGACATGAAATTAATTCAGCTTGTGTCATATGATAATGGGAAATATTATGGAAGGAAACAAAGATAATTGTTTCATTTACACACACACACACACACACACACACACACACACATATATATACTCATGACAAAACAAAGAATATATATTCATGACCATTACTGTCCTCATTTCTGTAACAGGTCACATGGTCAAAGTCCATATTTATTATTACCTTCTTCCACCACCTCAGCTGGCCATGGTTCTTCACCTGGGAAGTGAACTAAATTTCATTTCTGAAGAGTATGGGCCATTGTTAGTCCTGTGTGGATTGGGTTGTGGCAACTTTCCATTGACTTTAATCACAGTACATTGTAATATTAAGAGGGGCTCTATGGGATCTCCTGTATTCCAGGCAAACTCTTCTTTACCTCCATTGTGTAAGTGCAGTTTTACCTCCCCTTGATAATTATGGACAATCACCCTAGCCAGTACACTAATTCCCTTCTTTGCCTATTGATTCAGAGGTATGAATAGTCCAAAGTGGACTGGTGGCAGTTTTAACTTCCAGTTCAATGAAATCATTTTTGTGTCTCCTGGTGGGAGCACTCTTCCTTTTATAACAAAGACTTGCAGACCAACAGAACTTAAGGTTGCAGAGACAGGAAACAAAAATTTCCTAGTGGATCACTAGGGAAAATAATGAGTGGTTCTATTCCCATTTTCACCCCTTGATTTCTGGATCAATGAAACCTACTATGGGAGAAACAGCACCATAGAATGATTTAGAGCAGACACAACCTCTGGGAGACCATTGCCACTTATGTGGTATTGTAATAGAGTTTTCAAAAAGCCATTCCAAATTTCTATTAATCCAGCTCTTTCAGGTTCATGGGGAATATGATTAGACCAGCGAATTCCATGAGCATGTGCCCGTTCCTGCTCATCATTTGCTTTGAAATTGTCCAATGTAATCAATGTGCCATCAGGTAGCAGGCTGACCACCTCAGGGAATGGTACCATATCTAGGGTTGAGTATGGATCTCTGTTGCTGGCAGATTGATCACTCTGTAGTGGTGGTACACTACTCAGACTTTACAGATATCTCCAGTCTTTTCTGTTTCCCTAGAAAACCCTGACTAAACCAGCTTGGTACCAGAAGTGGTTCTTGAGAAACAGAATCTTAAAAATGGGACTTCTGAATTTGTTCTGAAAATTTGCAATTAGCCCTCTAATCTGATTGCATCCAAGGGCATCAATGACTCTTTCCAATAATCAAGAGGCCACTGATAGTCCATGGTGTGAGTTGGCAATAGAGATGTGCAAAATATCACTCCTGGATATGATTTCTTCCATGCTTGTAAGAGGCAAGGATCTGAGTGAGAGTAATTTTAATACCTTAACAAAGTTTTGTAGAGTTAAAAGGTACAATGATTATGGCTGGCTTTTCCTAAATATGCTGGATACAATTCAAAAAGAAAGGGATGAGCCAAAGACTTCAAATTTTCAACTTAAGGGCCACATGAATAATGTGAAAGTTTCTATGTGTGCTCTTAAAGAAAATCTTGATTGATGCAGCTGCAGACTTGAGAGCTCTGAAAACCATACTCAAATTCTCATTGTATGAGTAGCAGAGTTACAATGGAAACTAAAATCTCACCCTTGCATAGTGTCTGCTGTTAAAGTGAGGGCATTGGAAAGGAGTGGAATCTTTAGGACTGGGATAGAGACATATGGGCTGATGATGGCTGTGGTGATGCTGAAACCCTAAATTCTGCTGAAAGTTTGCCAAATAAACCTGTAATGATCTGCCCTAATGAGACCACACAATGTCAAGCTTGTACCATCTAAGCTTTAGCCTGCCCCAAGGAATCCTGCCCTCCTCCCCACCTTAGGAGTAAACTACTCAATGTCAACCCTGCATCACATAAACTGCAACCTGCCTCAAGGAATTCCAACCTCCTCCCTTCCTTGAGGAGTGTAATACCCCACTCTCAGTACCAAGTTGTATTAGCCAGTGTTCTCTAGAGAAACAGAAATTACAGGAGATATCTGTAAACAATATGAGATTTTATAAAATTGTCTTAAGTGCCAGTGGGGATGTACAAGCCCAAATTCTGTAGGGCAGACTGCAAACCTGTGAATCAAATAAAGTCCTCATTGAATTCCCCACAAGATGCTGGCTAGCTGAATTACAGATAAGGATTCTCCCTCTGAATGCTGAAATGACTTCTCCTTTTAAGGCTTTTAATTGATTGGATAAGATGTCAGTCACTGCTGTTGGCAATCTCCTCAGTTGATTGTAAATGTAACCATCCTTCTATGCAATCAACTCACTGATGATTAAAGTCCATGAAATGCACTTGTATTACAATTAGCCCAGTGTTTGCTTGATGAAAAAACTGGATAGCATTACCTGGAACAGTTGACATAGAAGCCTAACCATTACAATACCCCTACAGATTATTAAAACAGTTATGAAAGTCAGCAGGGAATGTTTGATGTTTGGAGATAAGAAGTCAACTTTATGAAAGCAGAAATCTCTCTTGACTTGGTATAGGACTTATTTTGTCTTCACCAGATTCAGGAACCTTCAGAAAGGCTTTCACAAATCCCAAGAAGATCTTTACCAACTTTCATAATCTCTTCATGTTCTCTCTCTTTATATGTGTATTTAGGTCAAAGAAAGGAAATATCTGGAGGAATGATTCACTTTATAGAGTCTACAAAATTTCATAATGTGGCAAGAAGATTCAGAGTTAAATAAAATATATAGAACTGGGAACATTTATCATCTGGAGATGACTGAAGAAAAATGATGGCCAGGCATCTACTAAAATCATAACACTATTTTCATAGAAATGAAGCACACAGAAAAGGTAGGAAGAATACATATAAAAATATATTACCTGAGGTTCCACAGAATATGGCAAAACATAATTTAATAGAATTTACATAAATCATCTATTATCATGTTTTTTGTTGTTGTTGTTTCCAGGGAAACGTTACACCCTAAAAACTATTGAAAATACTAAATAACTTCTATTCTGTGGCTTATATCGATGGAAAATTATCAAAATAGAAATAAAAAATGATTTATGAATAAAATTAATTAAATTATTAAAATAAGAATTTTTATAGCTCAATGCAACATTAAATTTCAATTGTGTGTTAATTACCAAAATGAAATTAAATTTTGAGAAGAAAGAAATCATTTTATACTTTGAAAATCTAATAAATTCTGAATTACTGGGAAGTAGCTGAATTATCATATCTTCTTTTTCACTCATTTCATTGACAAATGTTTGTTTGGATGAAGAGTCTAAAGAAAATATGGCCTTAAGCAGATATATGGTTAGAAAAGGAAGGGACTATTTGATTAAAGCTTTAAGAAAACTGTTAATATTCTTCTTTACTGATAACATACAACACCAAAATTCAACAAGTAGTGATTTCTTAAATAGTTCCAATTTGAGATCTGATTACATATTAATAAACCTCTTATGTTCTATCAGATTGAATTAATTATCTATTTTGTAGTTTAAATGGGTTTTACCCATCCATAATTTTGTAACATCAAATAATATTCATATGGGAAATTCTGGCTCACAAAATGGTCGAGATTTATATATATGGCCTATTTCAATTTACAACGCCAAAATAAACTAATTTATTAATATCACCAACAATCCTCTCAGACAGCTATTTAAGTACTGGGAAGCTCTAAAGCTGATCTGTAGGGCACAGATTTTTTTTAAATGCTAATTTTCACTTAAAACAAATATTATCATTAGCACAAATTTTAGAAATTGCTTTCATTGTATTCATGATTTTAAGAGCAATTTCCAGTTTCCAGATAAATCATGCAGAAATTAGAATTCCCAAATATCTCCTACATGCACATTTCCATATTATTAATACTTAGTATTATTGTATTGTTCAAATTTTCTGTTTCATGTATGATCTTCTGTATAGATGGGCTATTTATTATTGAATATGTCATGGTGAAGTCTCCTACTATTACTGTAAAACAATCTATTTTGTCCTTCAAGACTGTCATACATTTTGTGGCTCTGCTATTAGATGACTATGTTTTTATAATTTTTGAGTCTTATTCTTTTTTTCTCACCTCTCCTTTTGCTATATTTTTTAAAAGAAACTTTAGATTATATAAATGTTATATAAAAAAATAGAGGGAATAATATTAAGTCTACTTTAGTCAACTGCTCATTATCCCTTCTTGAGGATTTTAAGATGGTGATGTCCACTCTGTCTCTAATTGAGAGGGGGCTTAGATCTCAGGGGCAGATGGAAGGAACTATCTTGCAGTTGCAGACTCTCTCCATTCCTTGAGATGGGTCTTAACCATCATCATCACCTTCTTCATTGCCTGGGTGAGTCCAATGAACTGGAGAGTATGTGTTGCCTACTCTTCAGAGATTCAGGCCCTGGCATGGGACATGACTCCTGGTGATGAGCCTCCCTGGCACCAAGGGAATATGAGCAAGGACCAACTTGCAATGCAACCAGAAATAGACCTTGACCACATGGGGAAATGGTAAATACAAATGAGTTTTTATGGCTAAGAGATTTCAAATTGAGTAGGAAGGGCAATCCAGAGGTTTTGGTTATGCATATCTTAGTAGGATCTCATTGACTGCCACAGTAAATAGTGCTTCAAATAGCAGGGCTTCTGAGGTCTCTAGAGACATCCAGACACTATAGGCAGGGAAGATAGTTCAGTAGTTTTGTGCCCTTCCAGTGGGCCTTACCTTGGAATTTATGCTCCCCAGAGTGACAGAGTTGGATTCATTTGTGGTTTCCCTACATATGGCTCTTCTGTTCCTTCTATTTGAACCTATAGGTAGTACTATAATTGATAGGTGTATGTCCAAGAGACTTAAATCTTGGTTCATCCACATGCAAGTTTGTCACTGAATCTCAGCAGAGATGAGTCTTCTTCTTGAATTAACCCTTTTATCTGTATGTAGTGTACTTCTTTGTCCCCTTGACTGTTTTTTTATTAGATTAGTTAAGGTTTACAGAAAATCATGCAGAAAGAGACATGTTCCCCCATACTCCTTCACACCTGCAGTTTTCTTTATCATTAACATTTTATGTTAGGGTGATACCTTTACTATAAATGATAACATAATGTTATTATCACTATAACATTAAGAATAATCACTATACACACTGTCCTATAACCCTTTCACCTGCCTTTTTGTTGTACTTGTTATATGTCTTCATACTCTGTCTATCTGAAACCAGGTATTTATAGTTACTTTGTATGCATTTGAATTTTAGAACTGTAAGAAGTAAAAAAATGAAGTTATGTATGAAATACAATCTAATATTCTTTGTGTGTATAATAATTTACATTTACCAGAGATTTTAACTTTTTATGTGAATTTGATCCATTGACAAATGTGCTATGCTATCTTTTCAGTCTGAAAAACTTGCTTTAGCATATTCCTGGTTTCTTTTGTTGGAAATGTGGTCATTTGTCTTTATACCTTTTTCCTTTTCATTGTAAACACTTACAATT
Organism: Cabassous unicinctus; assembly: GCA_029593785.1. Lineage (NCBI taxonomy): Eukaryota > Metazoa > Chordata > Mammalia > Cingulata > Chlamyphoridae > Cabassous > Cabassous unicinctus. The sequence goes on along the minus strand of JAQZBX010010200.1, from coordinate 28,403 downwards.
TTAAATTTCTGTCAATCCACTGCTTAATTTTATTACACCACTGTGATTTCTTTCTGATTCCCAGATTGTTTCATTATATGTTGTTTAATTTCAAAATTTTTTTGTTGTTGATTATATCTAACTTATTTCCATTATGGTCAGAAAACAAATGTTAAATTAAATCATTTTTAAATTTATTGAGGATTGATTAGTGTTTAATATGGCCTCCATCTTGATATATTTTCAAGGGAAATAACTAATAAAAATGCAAGATTTGCTACTACATAGCTCCAGAATTTTTAAGTGAAGACATCTGGCAACAGTTAAAGATCGAGAGGATTTTGCACATCTTAAACTCTCATTTATTTTGTTGATATTGTGAAACATTTTAATCATTTTTAAAATGATGAGAATTTTCTCATAAAGCTAATTATTACCTATATTATGTACCTGAGGTTTCAGTCTTCATTATTTACCTAATGGAATGAAAAACATGTCCACAGGAACTAGTACAAGAGTTTCCATAGCAGCTTTACTCTAGCTAACTCATACATGGTTTGGCATAGGTATCCACCAAAGGAAGAATGAAAAGCAAACTGTGAAATGTTTATAAAATATAATTTTGCTCACAATGTACTGTACACTGAAACACATGGCTCAATCTCAAGAACATTATCTGTTTGAAAATAGATCCTTGCAGAAAAGATTAACCATTAAAGGATGTAATTTATAGAGCAGGAAAATTGAACTTATGGTAAAATAAATGAATAAATCAATAGATTCTTCATTTGTATCTTGAAAAGGTAGATGAGTGTTGAAAGGGCTAAGAGATTCCCTAAGGATTATTGTAATATACTGTACTTTCTAAGGTTTTGCATTACAGGGGTTTTATATTTGTAAAATTTCTTGAATAGTATGATTTAAATTTCATGTTTTTTTATTTTCAATGTTGCCAAAATAAAGAACCATTCAAACAATTAATTCAGCAGCAAAAAGGGTTTAGAGGTATAAAGTAGTGAATTTTGCAAATAACATTGAAATGCAGACTTTAGAAAAGAAAAAAAAGATGGTTGTAAAGAAGGATTGAACATTTATAGATATATAAGAACAAATATAGTAAAAGGTACATTGTACAATATGGGCTAAAACTATTTGTATACATGTTCAATCTATAATTCTTTCATCTTTATGGCATGCAAATATTTCTTCTTGAAATAAACTCTACAAATAAAAATAAATTAACACTTTAAAAATGTATAATAATTTAACAAAAACTTTTAAGAAATTTTGAGTGATTTTCAAAGTAATTGGCAGCAAAATGTATATATCATATCAAGGAAACAATACTAATAACTTTATATAACATGCCATATTGAATAAAGTTGAATTTCTCCTTGGAAGATTGTAATATTTTAAATATTTTTAATTGTTGTCTTATAGCCAAAGGAATAATAAGTAAAGCTTTCCATTAAAAACTATGTTTATGCTATATTATAAAAATGAAAGTTTTGTAAACCCAAAATTTCTCTAATTAAAAATTTTTAAAAATAATGCTAAACTTACACTTAGAGGACTGACACATTTTTATATATGTGCAGGGCCAGTTCAAGCAACATATTATGCAAATGATGAGAACCCACCAGAAAAATAATGTGTTTAAAATATGTTTGATGGGTGTAGGCTTTTTGTTCACCTTTCTACATGATTTATAATAAATTTTTGGGGCTTATAATTCTCTTTTGCAAAACCTTTCATGCTTAATCATACTTGTTTATTTGTGGTCATTTGTCCTAAAGTATGTCTTCTGTGCTCAAAAATATATTTAAAAAATATATTTCAAAGGAAAAACTCATTAAGTTTAAAAGGAATCCATGGTTAAAATTTCCATGGTTTTAACAGCTATTTCACAACAATGCAAGGTGCCAGTGGTAGGTGAAGTATTACAGCCCTGTATGATGATATTCATGCTTGTTTTGTAGTAACTTTTACTATATATTTATTATTTTTGTATACCCATGTATGAAAGAAATACTTCAATAAAATTTATTTAAAAAGAAATGACTATATAATTCACAAGTAATGAAAGACTTTAGAATACATTTCTTGTAAAAATGCATACTCATTTGCCAAATCAGTCATTGATAATATTTGAAAATTGTGGACAATGCAATTAGAAAATACATATATGAGCTAGGTATAAAAGAAAATTGAAAAAATAGTACATTTTTAAAAATTTGGATGTGTATATAAAATATTATAAAACAATCTGATGCTGTGATATTTTTAATGTACTAAATCATTTAATCTTCACAACACCACCATGAGGTAAGTACTATTATTTTCCCTATTTTACAGATGAGGAAATTGAGGAACAGATAAGTGAATCAATTTACCCAAGGACACATAGCTCATAAAACGAGGAGATGGAGATTCACACTCAAGAAGTCTGGCTCCTGACTCTAAACTTTTTTTAAATAAACTTTTTATTTTTTAAAGGATACCTTGAATACATAAATGTTACACAAAAAATATAGGGATTCCCATATGCATGTTTTTGCTTTACTTTCCTTATCAAAAATTATTTATTCATGAGTTGGTATTAAATCCATGGCAATGTTTTAGAAGTAGATGAAAATATGCATAGAATGTTGTATTAGTGAGCCAAAGGGGTGCTGATGCAAAGTACCATAAGTCTGTTGGCTTTTATAAAGGGTATTTATTTGGCATAAAAGCTTAGTTACAAGATTCTAAAGAATCCAACTCAAGGTTGCTTTCTCACCACAATCAGTTGCCATGTGTTGAAACAAGATGACTGGTGATCTCTGTATGGGTTCAGACTTCCTCTCTTTCTACTGCAGTCTGGCTTAAAGCTTGGTTCTTTCCAGGATTAGTTGGAAACTATCAGGTGAATGGTTCATCTCTCTTCCTGGGGCTGCAGGATCAAAGCTGATGACGTTCTTTCCTGTGGTATCTATGGAGGTCTCTCTCTCTTCCTGTGTCTTCTTGAGTGAGTGTCCATTTATATTAGCCTACCAAGGGAGTGGGGACTTAACCATGAGTCCTGCCCTTCTGATGTGGTCAAATCAAAGCTTTAAGCTTAACATAATTTAATCAAAGTCATCTCAGCTGAATCAATTACTATCACAACAGGGGAAGAGACCAGCTTACAAATATATTCCTTCTTTTTGGGGAAGTTTCATAAATAATCTCAAACTGCCACAAATGTACTACAAAAATAAAGGATATAAGAATGAAAGCATATTTTAAAAATATATATGTCAGGATCACATATGCACTCATATCCTTCCCCTGCCACATTTGCCAAAAGAACATTTCCACCATTGTAGTTTTAACCACAGACCTACCAATCCTCAGAGCTCACCTGTTCCCTCCTCCAGCTTTCCCCCCATTTCTTTGTATACTTCAACCGAACTCTCCCACCCTATGACCCCTCATTTTCCAGCACCATTGAACCCAATCACATCACTGCATCACTATCACCTTTATCCACTGCCCAACCACCCCCTTCCACCTTATCATAGATTTTGCCCATACTGAGCATCAGCTCTCCACTTTCTATTCACTTTCTGTCTCTTGATAACCTATCACCCAGCCTCTTGATATGCTTAAGTCCTATCAATGAGGTCATATAATATTTGTCCTTCAGTGACTGGCCTACTTCACCCAACATAAGCTCTTCAAGAGTCATCCATTTTTTTCTGTGTGTTAATACTCCATTCTTTCTTACAGTTGATTAATATTCCATTGTATATATATATTCTATATATATATAGGTTGCTTCCAACTTTTGGCAATAATGAATAATTCCACTATGGATATTAATGTGCATATATCTGTATCCTGAGTTCAAATTTTCTGAGTATATACCCAGAAGTGTGGTTGCTGGATCATATAGTAGTTCTATATTTAGCTTACAGAGGAACCACCAAAATGTCCTCCACAATAATTGCACCATTCTACATTCTCACCAGCAATGGAGAAGTATTCCCTTTTCCTTACTTTCTCTCCAACACTTATAGTTCTGTGTGTTTGTTTTTAATAACCACCATTCTAATAGGTGTATTATGATATCTCATTGTATTTTTTTATTTTTTAAACTTTATTAAAGTATATTATTCACACATGAGCATACATAAACCATAAGTGTATAGTGAAAGTTGTGAACTTAAAAAGCAAACATGTATAACATCATCACCCCTCCACCAACACCTTGCATTTTAGTGATGCATTTCTCACAAATTATGAAAGATTATCATCAAAATATTACTAACTATAGTCCATATCTTACATTTGGTATTTTCCCCCTATCCTCCCTATAATTATTATTTTTAATATATTTTTATTACAGAAGTTGTGAACTTAAAAAACAATCATGAACATGTATAGAATCCCCATACAACTCCCCTTCTGGAGCACAATGTAGTT